>VMDR010012855.1:0-25885 GCA_007922815.1 Macrotus californicus | reverse complement strand
CAGGGTTGGGGGCAAAATGAGGGAGAGTGGAAGGGGTGGTTTCCAGCCAGTGGGTATGCTATTTTTATAGTCTGCCCAAAGCAGTCAGAGCTGAAAAATAAGAATCTCAAAGGATTGAGAGCAGCCTGTTCATATTTTAATGGGAATCACTGTGGATCTCCTCAGAGGGCAGATTCTGGTTTGACAGGTCTGAGGTGGGCATTTCTAATACCTCTCAGCTGATGCTGATGCTGTGGGTCTGAGGCCCACACCTTGAGTAACAGAAGTTCACAGATAGGTGGTCATGGAGCAGTTGTTCGTGTCTTGCCTTTACTTTGTGCAAAGTGTGTGTCTGTAATAGACAATACTTCCCTTGGATCCCTATCCAGAAACACTTAACCTTGGGTCATCAGTACTTGTACTCTTGGTAGTTTTATATTTGGTTGTATTAATTAGTCAATTCAATACTTAAGCCTTCTATGAGTCGAAATAGAGTAAGGCTCTTTAAAGAGTCTCTATTGAAATTCTTAGGCTTCTGTGGTGTGTCCTTCTCCAGACTGGTCCCCTCCTCCCCTGGTCCCCAGAAATCTCACTCTGATCATTTTTAGTTTTTGTTCTTTGACTAAAGTCTTCTTGTGTCTGATAAATCCTTGCTTTAATTTTCCTCATCTCCCATTGCTAATAAAAAAGTGATCCATGCTGGTGATTCTGTGTCACTGTGAATGTACAGGAAATTTGAAATCAGTGAATGAGCTACACAGTATAGTTTAGATGAAATTCTGTGGTTGGAACACCATGCTTATAAAAAAATAAATGAGTAAATATAATTTGGGCTGGAAAAGGTATTGGAAGACTAATTGCAAGCTGATAGCAGGCTAAAATTCAACCCAGAGTTAATAAGCCAGATCTAAAATTCCCACTGATTTGGAAGATGCCCTGTGATTTCTCATCACAGACAGCTGAGGGGACACCAAAATGGGTACTGACCTGCTCCTTCTGTGTCCCTAGTATAATTATAGGCCCACCTTGGACATTTGTAAGGCTTGAAGAATACAAATAGAGACCCTCAAACCATTAGTCTAAATATTTAAATTTATAAATGAAGCTAACACACTGTAAATAAAATGTTTTGTCTTCTGTCTATCTCTAGAGTTCCTTGGAAGGTCAGGTTCAGAATTCTTGTATTCCTTGGATTTCTGAGTCAAAACATGGTGGTTCCTAGTTAGCAGACCTCTTGCTTGTGGCCCCCACCTGTTCTCCTGTTCCACTTTCAGCTGCATTCCACGCCAAGGGGACCTTACTCCCATCTGTCTGGACATAGCAGCCTTTGGTCCAAGCTCCTTCCAGACCGCTTCTAGCAGCAGCCCTTGGCTATTCCTCAAGCCCAGGAGATTGCACACCTAGGGTGTGGTCTGTCCCTGGAAGGAGACCCCCAGGATCCATTCAGCTCACTGGAGGGAGGGGTCAGGTTGCACTGGAAGGTGAAGGAGGAAGGAATTGTCTAGTCTTCAGGGTCACTATAAAGGGAAACATCTCCAAGGATTCAGGTGCTGTGACATTCTTCCCCTGAGACATTCCACAGGCTCTGTAGTGTGGGTTCTGCTCTGTGAACTTGGCCAGGCCCCTTGTTTGGGGCAAAATCCATACATAGATTTTTCAAATTTGCTCTGTTAAAGTTGGCAATTAGCTCTTTACAGGAATCACTGCTGCATTTCTGGCATGGATAACAGGCAGGGCTGTGGGGCAGGAACCTCGCCTGTAATTTCATTCGAGAAGCACAACCAAAGTGCAAGCTTCTACAGTGGCTGATGGCTTAATTGCCACATGCATCTTGTGGGGAGCACTTATTTGGCATTCAGAGGCTTGATTCCCTGGCCCTGGGAAGCAGCTGACACCTGGAACAGGCTGAAAGTGTTGGTGGCTGCCACCCAGCAGTGAAGAAAGAATTGGAAGCATTCCTCCCTTGTTCCCATTTGAATCACCTCTTTGTTTTTAAGGACCATGTGATTTGGTGACATTTTAGCCACCAGGGACTGCACCTTGATTGTTTATAAATTGTTTCCCTGAGTATTGAGTGCAGTGCCTGGCACAGGCCAGGGGCTTAGCAACGTCTTTTTGGTAAAAACACACAGGCTGTCAGCTGGTTCTTTGTGAGTAGCTTCATAACCATCCTAGTCTCGACACTCCACACCTTGCCCTCTTGGGAGACTGTTATTGGTCAACAAATATTCCTCTTCCCTCTACTGTCTGAATGCACTTCCCCACCCCACTGATGCTGGGCTTGGCCTTGTGACTTACTTTGGCTAATGGCCTGTGAACTGATGTGATGCAAGCAGAGGCTTTCGAAGTGATTATATGGTCTCACTTATTTCAGTTTAAATGCAGTGATAATAAAGACAATGTTGTGGTCTGTTGGTTTATTTTTTTCATGGCCAAATAATTTTTAAAGAGATAGAGGAAATAGTGTCGGTTTATCTGCCCTATGTGCCAAAGTGGAAAATGTTGTAAGAGCAATGCTTTAGAAGTTTCCAGATGAGCCACCTGGCCCTGCCAGTGTTAAGAAGACAGGACAGTGTGTGGTGAGGTTTATGGTTGGCGGAGGGGAGGGGTGGAGATGAAGCATCGTGGTTGACCTCATGAGCACTTTTAGGGTGGGAAATGGATCATTTATCCCTACAAAGTGCTCTGTTTCAATCTACCCAAGTGTGGAAGAAGAAACTTATTTTTCCTAATCCGGCCTATCTTTTCATGACCCGTTTAGGCTCCCACTAAATTCCTCCAGCCATGTCTCCCATCTTTGGCTCATTGATCACGGGTTCCTCAAACTGGAAGTTCCTGAGAAAACACCACCGTTGCTACACCAAAGGCTCCTGAAGAAACACATTAAACACTATTCCTCTTTGTTTCCCCAGCACCTACATGGTTCAGTCTAAAACAACAAAGTCAAAGCAACCAAAAGCAATGTATAAATATCCAAATTCTTCCCTGGTATTTCTTAAATGTCATCATAGAGATCTAAGTCTTTGGCAGTACTTCTTCCAATGCCCTTTCCTTCTGCTGTCAGCTGCCCTCAGTACCCCTTGGGTGCTGACTCCCCTTTCTTCCACAGCTCCCCCCCAAAACAGCTCCTCCTCCCATCACCCCCATTAGTTGTCCTGTTTCTTTTTCTCCTTGCCCTTCCTCCCCAAGACCAGCCTGGAAAACCCTGGAAGGATAGGAGACCTACCTAGTGGACCATGTCAGAATTTAATTGAGGAGACAAAAGCAAGAAGCTGGGACACTGTCACGTCATCATCTAAGTTTACCCAAATTGGAACAGCTAAAACACAGTAGCTTCCTACTATGTCATCCACCTGGTTGGGTGGCTCAGTTGGTTGGAGTGTCATCCAGTACACCAAAGGCTTGAGGGTTCGATCCCCTGTCAGGGCACATACTTAGGTTTCAGGTTCCATCCATCATAAGGGAGTGTAAGGGATGCAACTGGTGGATGTTTTTCTCTCACATAGATGTTTCTCTCTCTCTCTTCCTTGCTCTCTAAAACCAGTACATATATCCTCAGGTGAGGTGTTTTTTCTTTTTTAAGTTCCTTAAAAATAACACAGTAGGGGCACCACAAGCTGTCAGTCTCTGCCACTCTGAGCCAGGGCGGTCATGGGACTCATTTGGTCAGCACAGGCAGCTCCCAGCCCCTAGGGCTCACGGTCCAGAGGGCACCACGGACAACAGGGAGTTAACTGAATACTTTAAGTCTCAGATGAAAGAAGATCCTGACATGGCCTCAGCAGTGGTTGCCAGAGTTCTAGAAGCAAGACAAAGGGGAGACAATGCAGGGCCTGCAAGGGAATCTCGCCAGAGCCATAGGAACCCTGTGTGGCCTGGACTCCTCTGTGGCCATGTCCTGGGGGCTGGGGGGAAGTGGTGCTTCATCAGTCTTACCTCTCTGGAATGCTCTGATTTCTCCAAATGTAAAAAGATTATGATTGAGTGAGAAGAGCTTTTTCTTAGGAGAATATGACTGTCAAGAAGTAAAATTGCAGATCTGTGCCATACTTTCATTGAAGACAGGGTGAAAATATTAACTTGTGCCTACTCCTGAGTGTTCCTGAGGGTCCTGGAAGCATTTCAGTATGTAGTTACAGAGTCACAACCTGACTTATCTAGTAAGAAAATGGCCAAAGCCCTCTGCCAGCTCAGTGTCCCTGTCACTGTGGTCCTGGATGCTACTGTTGGCTATATCATGGAGAAAGAGGATCTTGTCATAGTTGGTGCTGAAGGAGCTGTTGAAAACTGAGGAATTATTAACAAGATTGGAACCAACCAGATGGCCATGTGCACCAAAGCACAGAACAAGCCATTTTATGTGGTTGCAGAAAGTTTCAAGTTTGTACAGCTCTTCCCACCAAACCAGCAAGACATCCTGGATAAGTTTAAGTACAAGGCAGCTACTCCGCAGTATGTGTGGACTGGACAAGATCTCAAAGAGGAGCACCCATGGGTTGACTACACCTCCCCTTCCTTAGTAACACTGCTGTTTACAGACCTGGGGGTGCTGAAGCCCTCAGCAGTCAGCAACAATCTCATCAAGCTGTATCTGTAACCACGGGACCCTCTCCTGCCTCATGCAGCTTATGTAGCTGGGGCAGGGTGAGGGACCACTTGACCTTCCGGTGAGCCAGGGCAAGATGGAATTGTTTTTTTTAATGAAGATTTATGGACTAAGGACTTACAATCAGAAACTTTGGTAAATTTTTTATTTATTTCAGTCCCATTTAAACATGTTCATTGTTCCCCTAAAACCAAACCTAAATTTACTGACAGTTTCCAGATGCTTTTATTCATTCCTTGTTTCCAGAATTACACATTATGTTATTGGGTACTTAACTGATGAAAGATGGGCCTTGTCTCCCTCCCTGTACCTTCCTCTGCACTACATGGTAATTTGCCAAAAGCATCCATTGTAGAGACGTAGGCCAAAGCAGGTGTTTTCATTGCAGCCAGGCACCCCTTCAGTGGCCGACTAATGGCCGCCCAGGTCATGTGGTACATATGGTGCCTTATAAGAAAGTCAGGAAACACCTGCTCAGTTGGCATCAGGCTCCCAGTGGTGAACAGGAGTCAGAGGCTGCAATCCTTGGACAGCATCAAGCCCAGTGGAGCGGAGACTACCCAGAGAGCCCAAGGAAGGCAGAAACAGCAATTAGCAGGGTCTCCTGCATGGCCCACCACTTACGAAGATGCCTTCCAGAACATTCGTAAACTTGAATTCTGTATCTGTGAAAGATGTGAATCTTAACAGGTTTGGGACATGAACAACTTATAAAAATTGTACTTGGGAATAAGCTCAGCATCTTTTCAAAGAAATGGCATGAAAGATTTTGAACAAGAACAACAAAAAAACATAGGAAATCCAATAACTATTTGTTGAATGAATGAATGATCCAATGAATCAGTGAAGACTCCAATTCCAACCTCTCATTTTCAAATGAGGCCCAGAGAACTAAAGGGACTTATCTAAAATCTCCCCAAGTTAGTGGCTGAGTTAGAACAAGAATTCAGTCTTCGAATATAGGCTCTTTCCACCATGGCCACTTGAGCTGTTATGAACTCTGAGCTGTTGTTAATGTTTCTTATAGATGGAAGGTGAATGTACAATTTATCATCTGCACCTGGGTGCTTTTAGAGGGAGAAGGAGTGATATTAATAATTTTGCAAGACCAATAGGTGAAAACTAGTGTGGTCCTGGGCAAACTGGGATGCATGGTCACCCCATCTGTGGTCTTAGTGCATTGGATGGCAATGACTTTGAAGACAGAAGTCCTGTCCTGCACTTCTTTGTGCTCCCCACAGCATGGAGGGCTGGTTGCTGGGCTCCACCTCGCATTTCTCTGGGAAGAGTCCTTCCTGCACACAAAATGGTTGGGATTCTGCTGTAGCTCTTGGGAGGATGTTACAGAGCTCAGATGAGCCACATGTCTGCAATCAGAACACCTGTATTTACTGAGTGTTACTCACACTGGCACATTGCAAACATGAGGTCGCAGGAGTAACAGGCTTTTGAAACTCTTCAGCCCTTTGGCTTTAGACAGCACAGGATCTAGGGAAAAGAGGGAGAAGCAGAGAAGGAAGTAAAGGTGGGAGAAGGAGCTGGAGGGGAAGGCAGAAGAAAAAGGGTTGGAATAGAGAAAATTTAACAGAAAATAAAGAGGAAGAGAGTCGAGGGAGAAGAGGCAAAGGAGGAAATATGGGCAGTGAGAGGGAGCAAGAAGTCTTGAGTAAGAGAGAAAAGGGAAGGGTAAAGAACATGAAGATGGTGGGGCAAAGGGAGCTGAGATAGTCCTCCTACAATGCTGTTGAGCGTCTGGGCCTGTTTATCCATAGTCCCTACACTCACTGAAACCACATCAGGTAAATCTGGTAAATAAAAATCTGGCTTTATTTATCACCTGATTCTACAAAAAAATGAGACTAGTTGGCATTCCTTGTTTTTTCTGTCCTTCACCCATCCTCCTCCTCTGGTAACAGTACCTTGATTTTCCATAGGGAACGCTGGATCCTCAGGCTCAGCTCTGTGGTTCAGATGGAGCGAAGTATGTCTCCCAGGTCCCACATGGCCACATGGCCCAGGCCTTGCCAATTGGAACACTCTGGTGCCTGGCCTTTGTGAAAGAGCCAGGGCAGGGCAGCTTCTATTTCTGTCCTTTACTCTTCTCTCTCTCCCTCCCTCCTTTCTTCCTTCTTACCTTTCTTCTCTCCTTCTTTCCTTCCTTCCCAGTGTCCTACTATGTATCTTTGTCAAAATCTCTGTCCCTTGGTTCATTATTAGCACCTTTAAAACATGAATCTTGTGAAGCATAATCAAGAGACACAGAGGTACCTCCATCAATAAGCAAGGAAGGAAAACAATCCCAGTGATTGTAAAGGCTTTAGACAGATACTGGAGATAATTCTATCTTTCCCAAACTACAAAACAATCCCTCAAGCCTTCCCAAGGAGAGGAAGTGGGCCCTACTTGTCCACTGCTCTTCATTTTGCCCCCAGGAGGCCATAATTCCACCAGCTTGTATAGTCTTTTCATGGCCCTGTCTGGCCTCTCCTCACTTTCTGGTTGTTTCTGGGCCCAGATTCCTTGTCCTTCTCAATTTTGACCCTTCTTTTGGCCAGGCTGATCTGAATGGTCCGTAGGGATCTGGGATGGAATGTCAGACTGCTTGTAGCTCTCTCCATTTAAAAACAACACGGTTGGGGGCAAACTAGTCATTTCAATTTCCATCTGCTGCACCTGCAAGAGTCTCAGGCACAGGCGGCAAACACAAGGCTTGTGGGCCGAATCTGGCCCTCCACCTTGATTGGGCCCGGATTCTGGCCCGGCACCTGGTTTCTACCCTGTGGCAGTGCTGACCTCCTTGTCCCTAGTTAAGGAGTAGTTACATTTACACACTGCTAAAATTATATCCAGCCCTTTGAAGGCAACCACGAGGCTGATGTGGACCCTGGTGAAAATGAGTTTGACATCTCTAGTCTAAGGTCAGACACTCATGCTGGGTGTGGTGAAGTGGTCTCTGAGGAGGTGCAGTGGTGGTCCCAGTGCAGGGGTAATGGGGCCCTGAAACTGACCTAAGAGGCCATTGCAAGTTTGGGGAGTATGGCACTTCTACATTTTGCAAATGAAGTAATGCAGAGAATAAGAAACTTACAGCTGCAAAGGCCTTGAGAGATCCAGTGATCTGGTTCTTTCCTTTGGTCCTTGTGGTTAAAGGAGTTTCCAGATCACATAAAGTCCCTTAGTGGTGGAACTGAGATTTGTAATCTGAGCCATGGTTCTTCTCTAAGGCCTCCAAGCTTCTCACTCCTACCACCAGCAGACTCCATGGGCCAGCTGACTTCTCCTATTCCCCCTTACTGTCCTAACCATTTGCCTAGCTCATTGAAGAGAGTTTGCTAGCTCAAGAAACATTCCATTAGCTCTTTCTCAAAACATGGACAACGGGGAATCTGGATTGTGTCATCTTGGCTTAGCTGGAACTAGGTTTCCTAGACTTCCCTTTGTTGCATGGGTCCAGGTGAGCCTGCACCACAGAAGACATCCTGAAGTAAGGTTGGGTAGAGGAAAGTAAAGCAGCAGCCATATTCCCTGTGCTGCTGGTGTCACTCATGTGCTGGTGACAGGCGCAACAGCCCAGCCACAACTTCAGCAGCTGCCGTCAGTCCTCCTTCAGCTTCTGCAACTCCTGGGCTAGATGCATGTGCAGTTCTATGACACTGGGCACCAGCTTCTCAGGCAGATTCCCCATCACTGAAGGTGGAGGCTGGTGGCAGTGGGAGAGCAATGCAGGCTCTACTTCATCCTGGAAGGTCCATTTGTCTTTGCTTTCCCCACTTCACATCCGTGTGTCCTTCCTGACTGCCTGTTGTGGCAGGCGCAGAAGCAATGGCCTCTCAAAGCTCCCGCAGTTGCAGATGGTCCCATATTGACTCTGCCCTTAGATGTCTCTCCTAGTGGTTCTACTTCTCCAATCAAATCCTGACTAATACAGGAGGAGACACAGTAGATTCCACAAACACAATTTCTTATATTATTTGCCCTCAGCAAGGGCTTATTTACAAAGTTGTTCTAGGGTAAAAAATCTATGGGCAGAAGAATCAAATATTTCACCTGCAATAGAACTTTCTAACTCGGAGGCAAGCACAGTAAACATAACTGGTCTTTTCATATCCCATATTACAGATAACTGGTGCTGTGCCTGAGCATGTCTTGCAATCCCATTTTGAAACTGTGCTCTATTCCTGACAGCTCGTTGATCTGGAAACTTCCTGACAGGAGAGCTGGATTGGTCCAGCTGTCCTTTCCTGCTCCCCTCTGTCATGGTGGAAGTCGCACTGTCTATTCAGCCAGTCTCTGAAGCTCCCTGGTGACCTATCTGAAGCTGTTTTTTAAAAGAATAACTTATTATTATTATTAATCCTCACCTGAGGACACGTTTTCATTTTTTTCTTTTTCTTTTTCACCACCATCTTTTTTCCCCCTGATTTTAGAGGGAGAGGAATGGAGAAGGAGAGAAACATCGATTAGTTGCCTCCCCTACATGCCCCAACCAGGGATCAAAGCCACATCCTAGGTATGTGCCCGGACAGAGGATCAAACCAGAAACCCTCCTGTGCATGGACGATGCCCTAACCACCTGAGCCCTGCAACCAGGGCTCTGAAGCTGTTTTGATGGGCTCTTTCAATAACTTGACAAGGCTCATGATGGCTGTCACGATTTCTCCTTGAAGATGTGTGTCGTCTGAGAACCATAAGCAGTGTGGGCCTCTCCAGCTGAGGTTTATACCGGCCACCCAATTCACTCCTCCATGGCAACGTAGACACCTTTATCTTCTAGGACGGGCCAGGAAGCAGCAGCCTGGACACTTTTTATCATTTTAATTCTAAAGGCAGGCCAAGTGACATCATGGTTAAGCTCTGACTGACTCTGCTTGATAGTTTCTTCATCTGTGAAATGAGGATTTGGGACTGGTCAAGTGGAATAAACATATGTGAAGTGCAGAGCAGAGTGCCCAGCACTCAGAAGGGCCTCGCTGCCTCGGAGCTCGCCCCACCACCAGCCTCCGCTGAAATGGTTCCCAGTGAAGCAAACTGGAGAGCTGGGCATTCACATTGGAGTCGCTTCAGCTCTTCCTCCTCCTTTGTGTCATATCAGAGCAGTCACCCATCAGAAAAAGTCTCCCAGTGTATTGTTCTTCTCGTCCAAACTTTGTGTTATTTCATTGCCTCCTTCCTGAATTCAAACCCGGGTTGGAACCATAACTGCCCTCCACCCACACTGCAGTGATCTCAGAGCCTCTTAGCTGGCCCCTCACTGCCCCATAAGGCAGCAGAGATCAGCTCCCCGCCCCATCCTATCCTCACTCTCATGCTGGGGATTTATAGTCAATGGGTAGAGTAAGAGAATCTGTGGGTGGATGATTATTAAGAGGAACCTGATGACATGTTAAGGGAGATTCTCACTAAACTCACTTAGTAGGATTCTTGCTAAAACTTGGTTCAGCCAGATTCTTTACTAAAGTTGGGGTCAGCAGGCCAAGGACTGGACTTAGTCGAGAAGAAGGCTCAGAGGAGCCTGATCAGAGTTTGGTCAAGGGGGGAGTGAGTTCTTGTTGCCCCCATTTCACAGAAACTCAGAGGAGAGAGGTGAGTTGGGCCCCCACAGCCACACAGGGAACAAGCAGCAGAACCTGGATTTCATTAGCTTCCTATTGTTGCAAAATACCAAAAACCTATAGCTTAAACAACAGAAATTTATTATCTTACAGTTTGCGAAGTTGGAAGTCCTAAAATTAAGGTGTTGTCAGGGCTGTGTTCTTTCTGGAGGCTCTAGGAGAGAATTTATTTTCTTGTGTTTTCTACCTTGCAGATGCTGCCTGTGTTTCTTGACTTGCAGCTTCATTTTCAAGCTTCATTATCACTCCATCACTCCAATCTCTGACTCCATCATCACATCTCTTTCTCTGACTCGCCTGCCACTCTTTCCTTCTAAGGACCCTGGAGATGACCTCGTGCCCACCCAGATATTTCAGAATAATCTCCCACATCCAAATCTTTAACTTAATCGTGTCTACAAAGCCCCTTTAGCCATGTAAGGTAACATATGTGTAGATTTCAGAGATCAGGGCATGGATTTTGGGACACGTTAGTCAGGATTCTTCGAAGAAAAAGAAGCAATAGGATTTGTTTGTTGTTTGTTTGTTTACTTTTATTATAAGAATTGGCCCACACAGTTATGGAAACTGAGAAGTTCCATGGTCTGCTGCCGTCTGCAACCTAGAAAACCAGGAAAGTCAGTTGTGCAATTCAGTGCAAGTCTGACGGCCTGAAAACCAAGGGAATCAGTGATGTAAGTCCTAGTCCAACTCTAAAGGCTCAAGAATCAAGGGTCCAATGGAGTAAGTCCTGGTCCAAGTCTGAGGCCAGAGAACCGGGAGCGCTGTTTTCTGAGGGCAGGAGAAGTCCAGGTCAGGCAATGAGAGAAAATTTGCCCTTCCTCCTCCTTTTTGTTCGATTTAGCCCTCAGTGGATTGGGCGGTGCCTACCCACATTAGGGAGAGTGATCTTCTTTACTCACTCTATAGATCCAAATACTAATCTCTTTTGGAAATATCCTCACAGATATACCCAGAAATAATGTTTTACCGGCTACCTATGTATTCCTCAGGACAGTCAAGTTGACACACAAAATTAACCATCACAGAGGCCTTATTCTGCCTACTACAATGATGTAAATCCTGGTCTTCATGATTCCAAAAGCCACACTCATCTAAGGGGATGTACCCTGCTCCTATAGCCCTTGGTTGGAACAAGGACCACACACATAGAAAAAGTGTTTCTCTGGGTATCTACTGAGATGCCAAGCTTTCTCTGAGCTCCGCCATGCACACTGGTGATCACAGCAAGAGCAATGAGGTCAGCACTTGGTGTGGGGCTCAGACCCCTCCGAGTGTCCTTCACAGTTAAGGGTTTTTCTCTTTGAAGAGGGTCTGCATCAGCTAGGTTCCTGACATCTCACTCAAAGGGATGATTGCAACCACTTTACCAAAGAAAAGGAATGCTTTCACAACCCACCAAGGCCTTTGCCATAAATAATATTTAAAAAGTCATGATAATGTAAATGGTGACTAGTAATTTAAAATAAAATATGAGTATAACCACCTTGAGAAGACGGGATTGGGAATTTATAAAGTTAACTCCTCATCTAGCATGGCAGGAAGCTGAGATTATTTAAAACTGGTAAATAATAAAATTATGACCTAAGTACATTACTTAGAAAATTGTAGAAAGCAACTAGAAGAAAAAATGAACAGGATTAAATGTTTAGAAGTTTCTGGGGAGCATAACTTGGGGCATGAGACTCAGATTTTTTATTATAAGCTTTTGGGATATATTCATTTAAAACTAGACCATAAAAAAAAATAAAACCCAGATCTATTCTTAGTTTATAACTGGGGAAATGTAATGACTGGAAATTGGACAGATCATTTAAGAGCTTCCCTAGTATAGAATTTCAATCTGTTTGCAAACAGAAGGGAAGAAAAATAAGAGAGGGGGAAGAAAAACCTTTTGCTGTAATATATAGAAACTAAAGTCACATGTGGATGAGTATCTAAGTCTTTATTTCCCTGCAATCCAAACTCAGCACAAATAAGCAATTAAGTCCAATTTTAAAGCCAGATAAAATCATGTCACTCTATTATGCTTCCACCAGCATTTGGACCACTTTTATATATTATATATAATATTTCTGTCATTCCATATGTAGATATACTCATATTCTGCAAATACCAGACAGGTTCACCTTCACCTACTAAGAAACAGAATCAAACAGTAACTAATCCTGTGAAATGCCTGGTCTCATCTCCCTGCAGGGCTGAGACCAGCATCCTGCCTTTGGTGAGGACTCATCCTAAAAGACATGAGGTTATTGCCTTATGCAAGGAGGCAGCCTCTCTGTAAGTATGTGGAATAAAAGGCTACAGATGCCTAAAAAAATCATCCTGCCAAAAAAATGGCCCTCCCACCCACTGCTGCCCAGGTTGCTAACTCCTGGCCTGGAATTTCCAGCCCCACTTACTTCTCTGGGTTAAAGTCCAGTCCTCCCTGCCCCGCAACCCCAAGACCCAAGTAAAACATCAGTAAACGAATCAGGAAGAGTTTGGAGAAAGAGCTCTTCTCTGTTCTCTCCACTCAGAGAATACTTCTGTACTCCAAGTGTATGAGTTTTCCCACACCAAGTCGTTCTCCGATTCTCTGCAGACACCAGCTAGTGTCCTACAATTCAGCTCAGTTTTGACACTAAGTACTACCTGGAGTTAGTGTCAGATCCCACAGTGAAGTGCTCAGCCCTACAAGGCTGCCCCCATTTCAGACAATCACAAGTGTACAGATTGTTGCCTGTACTCTGACCTACTGGGATATAAATCAGAGGTTCCCACAACCTTCCTTGAATTCAGTAAGTTGCCAGAGTAGCTCACAGAACTCAGAAAAACAGTTTATTTACAAACCTACCTGTTTATTATAAAAGGATATAACTCATGAACAGCCAGATGGAAGAGATTCATAGGGAAAAGTATGTGGAAAGGGGTCTGGAGCTTCCTTGCTTTCTCCAGGTACTCCACTCTCCCAGCATCTCCACATGTTCACCAACCTGGAAGCTCTCCAAACTTCCTACTTGAAGGATTTTTAGGGAGACTTCATTATGTACGCATGAGTGATTGAAGCATTGACCACTGATGATTAACTCAAACCTCTCCCTTTCTGGAGGTCACTTGAGGCTGAAAGTTCCAAACTCTAATCACAGGTTGGTTCCCCTGGCAACCAGCCCCCATTCTTAGGGGCTTTCCTAAAGTCACTTCATATAAACTCAGATGAGGTTAAAAGGTACTTTTTATGAATAATAAAAGACACTTTAATTGCTCTTATCACTTAGTAAATCCCAAGGGTTTTAGTAGGTCTCTGCCAGGAGCAGGAGGAAGATCAAATAGATATTTCTTATAAATCACAATATCACTGTCCTGGCTGATGTGGCTTAGTGGATTGAGCACTGGCCTGTGGACTGAAAGGTTGCTGGTTCGATTCCTAGTCAGGGCACATGCCTGGGTTGTGGGCCAGGTTCCTATTTGGGGGGGTGTGAGAGGCAACCTATCTACAGATCTCTCATGCATTGATGTTTCTCTCCCTCTCTTACTTGCTCTCTAAAAATAAATAAATGAAGTATTTAAAAATAAAAATCGCAATATCACAAAAGTAACTTGTAATAAATAACTCACTAACCCATAATGGGACAGCAGATAGGTTTTCCCAGGCTAGATATGGAGTATTGGGAGCTGGTGAGGGTGTAGGACTAGGGGTTGTGGGGATGTCCTGTATGAGGGCAGAAGGTCAGCATGGGGGCTCTGGGAATGGGTTTGGTGGCAGAAAGGGAGGAAAAGAGGAAGGAAAGTGCACTCAGAACAACACAGACTACACTGTAAACGGTGTCCCTGGAGTTGTGCAAAGTGGCACCCATGGGTTGCAAATGGATAAGTCCACTCTGCCAGTATCAGTGAGGAAATGGGAAATTCCAATGAGCTAAATGGTGGGAACCACTTTGGTAGGTACAATGTAGGCAAAAGAAAAGTTTCATTGACCAGCTCTGATTTTCTAAAATGTTCATTTTTCATTCAAATGAAATGAAAACATGAGTTAACATATGAGTCAGCCATAGAGTGGGGAGTGTTAATAATATATCCCAAACTGGCTATCATAAGATGAACTGAATAAGATATGGGGCTGCAAATTGAGGCAAAAGTGATATTAAAGAGAACCTTCCTCCACAACTCCCAGTGAAATACAGTTATGGAGAGATATTAGTGTGTATCCATATCACTATCCAGAGGTACAGAAAACTCTCACAGGCAAAGGTCTCCTCACTCTTAGTTCCCTTGCAAAGCCTCTTCAGATGTAGGGTATTCTTCCATAGCTATTTTGTCATATTTCAAAACAGCATGTATCACTTGGTCTTGTGATAAAGTTTATATGCTTGTTTATTCCATCCAACTATGAACTCCTTGGGCTGAGGGATCATGTCCCCAATATGAGCACTAAACATGCATTTCTCGTTGAGAACTTCTAAAAATAAATGAATGAAAGGTCTCCTGCAAAGAACTGAAGCCCTTGAAACCTTTTTACTTCCTCAGAAGTGTGAATTAACACACGTGCAAAATGCATGAACTTGGTTGCATAATCAATTCTTGGTCTTCTTCCTTCAAGCACCAAAGAGATAGGAAGACAGAAAGGGTCATATTTAAGAAAGAATTCCATGCATGCATGCATCCATCCATACATACATACATACATACATACATACATACAGGGGAGGTTGAGTAACTTTGGTGACCATTAACCCTTTCGGTACGAGCACTCTTTCCGCCATGACACTCCCGCTGTACGAGGTGCTGCACCGAAAACGCGCACATAGCACATGGTCAGTCCTCCTTTGTGTGAAGACTTTCCTAATCTTATATAAAATCTATGCTTAATAAAACAATGCTTTTTTCCAAGTGTTTTTTGTAACTTTAATATTAAGAGATAGTTATATAAAATTCTATCAATTATATAAGTAAAATTTATAAAAATTATATACAGATTATATGATTATATGCAAGATTATATACAAAAGTATATACACATATGATCCTCATCTAATACGCCGGTAAAACAGAATAGAATTTTACCAACTGTAGATGTTGTTTGCATGCACGGATTGCCACTTGGATGCCGGATATATCCAGTGCTTGTCCACACAGGTCATCAGATGGGCGCTGGATAGATCCGGCACCCGTACTGAAAGGGTTAAGTGCTGGAAGAATGATCTGGACATGCTCTGTTTGGCTTTCCCCCTTCCTTTGGGCTGCAACTAGGAGTTCATGTGTCTCTGCCTTTCTTCCAGAGTGAGCTTTCATGTAGTACTGCTTGGGACAGGAAATCAACTCTGGCCAATTCTGGAGTTTTATTAAGCAGGTCCATTTAATTCTTGCACTAAACTACATCGTCTGTCTTAGTAATGACATACTATTTTGGCCTCCAATTTTCTGTTCCTTTTACATATTTCTCAATATATTTGTAACTCCAGTGACAGTGAGGTACAGTGGTTTTAAATTTAACTGGATGATGTATTTCAACCTATGAAATGCTAATGCTTGAACTGCTGTTTGAACCTAGTTGTATTATTAGTTTTTTCATGGGATAAAAGAGAGTAAAGAGATTTCTTGAGTCCAATAGAGAGAGAATCCAAGATGATCAAGGATTTATACAGATGAAATGAACTGTGGATCAACAAACTGTGACCTTAGAAGGGTTTCTCACAGGGAATCATCACAACTATCCACAGTGCCCTCCTGATGATGAGTGTGGTGGTCACAATGACAATTTGACTGACAGCTGCCCTTCCTTTTTTAGAGTTCGCTATGGGCCAGGTCCCACGATAAATGTTTTACATGCAATATCTTATTTAATTTTAACAAGTCTGTGAGGTAGATGTTTGTGTCTGTTTACAAATAAATAATCTTTGGGTTAAATAAATCAGGTCATTTGCCAAAGGTCACACAGCCAGTAACAGATGAGAAAGAACTTGAACCCAGACCTCCCCAACTCTACTCAGGGTGACTTCATGGAGGTGGATCTAAGATCATGCCTGTCTCAGCACTGCTGATATAGGAAGAGATGAAGATGCATTTGCAAGTAAATTAGGGAGCTTTTCTTTTGGATTTCAGCTCACTCCAGAGCCCCGAAATCATCAAGTTCATGGTTCTCCCAGTCTATAAACATAACCACAATTATTCATAAGCACAGGAAAAAACCTAAATAGTGGTAGGCCAGTAAATACATAACAAGTAGCTCTTTGAAAAATTTTTTAAAGCCCTGATATGTACCTCCTACTTTGATCTATTTCTACCCACAGAATACTTCTGATACCAAATGTATAGATTTTCCACACCACGCAATTCTCCAGTCCTCTGTGGACACCAGCTGGGTGCTCTACAATTTGATTCAATTCTGACACTAGCCATCTGAAGTTAGCACAGACCCCAAAAGTGAAGGAATCAGTTTCAGAGACTGCCTTCCCCCTGATTCAGATGCCAGTCATAAGTGGTGCATCTCCAGGTTACCCACACTCCATTTACAGCTTACAAATGGTTGATTCCCACAACCCCATCCTCAGGTTTGATAATTTGCTATAATGACTTACAGAGCTCAGAGGAAAATTTTGCTGATTATTGCTGGTTTATTGTACAGGATGTTATAAAGGGTACAAATGAACAGCCAGATAAAGAGATCTGGAAGAGTCCTGAGCATAAGAGATTTTGTGAAGTTTGAGGTACACCACTATCCTGGCATGTGCATGCATTCACCATCCCAGAAGCTCCCCAAGCCCTATCATTTAGGGTTTGTATAGATATTCCATCACATATGCGTGGTTGATTAACTCATTGGCCATTGGTGATTAATTCAATCCCTAGCTTAAGTTGTGGTTTATTAATTCATTGGCCATAGGTGATTAACTCAGTCCCCAGATTAACTCTTCCCTCCTTAAAGATCAGAGGTCAGACTGAAAGTTCCAACTCTCTAATGGTTTGGGTTCAGCTGGCTACCAGCACCCATCCAGAAGCTATCTAGGGGCCTTCTAAGAGTCACCTCATTAGCATAATAAACTCAAGTTTGATTAAAAGATGAATAACCAAAGATGCTCTTCTCACTTCTATTCAGCAAATTCCAAAGGTTTTAGAAGTTCTGTGCCAGGAACTAGGAATAAACACCAAGCTGTATTTTTCACTGTATCGCAATATCATAGTAGCATTTACCAATGATATATAGCATTTTCTGTGCTATAAAAATGTTCAGCATGGTGGGACCAATTTCAAACTTCCAACTCCAAGAGCTTTGAGCATGGAGTTGGGAGGCGATACACAGCAGGTAGGAGCACCTCTAGCACACAACTCAGTTTAAGCAATGTTATCAAGTTTTGAGGAAGGAGATGAGAACTAAGCCTTATCCCACTAATCGGAACCAGAAAGGTGGTCTTACACTTAATAACTTGCTGGTTTTCTATATTGTGTGCCCTAATTGCATTCAGTTTGTGTCATCAAAGAGCTACAATACAGTTCCATAAAAGCTGTGAGGGGAGAATGCAAAAGTCTTAGAAGACTTGGTCCCTTCCTTATACATACTCAGGCCCCCTGAACTCAGCTGGTCCTCACAGCAACTCTGTAAGAGGAGGGGGAGGCAGAACAGTCAGCATTTTAGCAATGAGGAAACCAAAGCTTCATACCATCTGCGTAAGGTAACAAAGGGGTATGAGAGAACAGTGTCTGCACAATACATCCCTCTGTCAATCCAGGCACTGTCATCTGCAACCAATTACTTCTCCTTGGAAGTAATCTAGGGCAATGTCAAGCTGGTCCATAAACCTGGGCATCTTGGGGCTCTATCCAAATGCTGTTCACCTTCTTCTACACAAACTGCTTATCCTAGTGCCTGTCACCAAAATAGAGGTGTGGAGCCTTTGGAACTGCTTGGCAGCCCTAACCGTATACTGTCCTGAATACCTGCATTTCTTATAGGTCTAGTTCTATCTCTTTTTAATAGTATATTTTCAGTAGAAAGAATACAGTGACTTCAAGCTACTGCTCCACTGTGTACATGCAGTGAAGGCTCAACAATAATTGGATTGAGAATCACAAAAGTTGATTCTCGTGCTGGTCAAAATGGGGTTCTTTCACAGGATCACAAGGGAAGCATTCCGAGGGACCCAAGTAAGGGAGGTTGTGGCATGGTAAGATTTATTTGGGTGGAAATAGAAGGCTGCCCTCAGGTTCCCAATGTCTCATCTCCTTCTGTCCTGCCATGGAGAAAGCCCAGGCTTGTTTTCATCTGGCCCAGAAATAGGTCTGGTGTTCAGACATTTTGCAACATTGGTTCAGTCCATGTCTCTGTCCTGATAAGGTAGATTAGTCTGCTCCTGGCGGGTGCTGTGCCCAGCCCCATGCTGTCAGCTGAGTGCCTCAGGTGGCTGTGAGGGCCACATGGCTATGGAGAGAGAACACGCAAACACACGGAGTGAGCACATGTTACCCTGGGGGGAGAGAGAAAGGGTCTTTGTCTTTGTTAGGCTCAGGTTATATCATGTCCAGCATAAGAAGGACCAGACACCCTTTCAAACGAACCAATAAACTTCCCAATCTTTCTCGGGCTTACGCTGGGCCTTTCCTCTAACCAATTCGTTTCCTAGATCTTCCATGGTTCTATGTCCCTTGTCCAATCTAACGGTTTCCCTAGTCTACACAGACAGGCCTCTAAGGCCACCATCTCGGCTTCCACTGCTCATGTGCTTACCTTCCCCTTTACTGTTCTATCCTTCCCCCCAGTCATCTGTGAGGAACAGACGTGGTGCCCTGGGGAGTGTAAGACGCGCTAACTTCCTAGTGAATGAAGCAAGTAGGCTCAGTGTCCGATTCAGCTCCCCAGCCTATTAGGCTCAACAATGTCTGATTCCCTTTGCTTCCCTCCTTTATTAATATCTAGCTACTTATGCTAACAATTTTTTCAACTGTGATGTACTTGAAATTCATGTGATCAGTAGGAACATATGCAAAAACAGCTGAGTTTTTATTAAGCAAATCTCACGGTGCCAAAGGGATATTGTACACTTTATTGCACTTTAAAAATAGGAACTGCAGTATTAAAAGAGCAAAGTATTACATTTAATAATCACAGTTCGAGCTTAATCATAAATTACTACATCTACATACATCATGGACATGTAAAAATAACTATTAGAGCAAAATTTAAGGAAATATAAATGCTCAAGTATAATTAGCCTCAACAGCAACCGGTTCTTAATTACTGCACCTCTTAATCAGCTTGGCTTTGCCTGAGTTCCCAGAGGGACAGAATGTTCATATTTATCTTAAACTTATTTAAATAAAAAGCATTCAAGGACATATACACAAAACAAATGCCTTGGGGCTACTAAATATCAGGTCACTTCAGCTGAATTCCTTTCCCTATTAAAAAGAATTTTAAGAGCCTGTTTCTAACATAATCAGAAAGTATTCCATTGCTTTCTAAGATTCCCAGTTAGTTCTCAAAAAGCCCCTTTTGACTTCCTTGATTCTTACTGACAAACAAGAGAAAGGGTCCTGTTGTATCATGATGCATCTGATATGAGCCAGAATTGTTTCCTTATTGATAGAAAGGTGTGGTCTCCTTGGCTGGACAAGCTGCCTTGCTCAGGAAACACCCTCCAGTTGCAACTCTGGGAATCGGCACACCATTAACTTGCAGCTTCCCATTTATTTCTGTATTCATGGCTTGACCTTTGACACAGACTTCTTTGAGAGATATCTAGAGTAAATCATTCTAACCCTATTCTACAGTTAACTTTACATTTCTTTCCTTTACCAATGGGAAAAGAAAAAATCCTAGGATATTTGCAGGCCCCAAACAAAACAATAGAGCTGTTAAAAGAAAAATGCTGTGAAAATTAGCAATGCAGTGAGAAGATGGTGTGGAGGGGATAAATTCTGTACGGGGCTGCTCCTCCAACACAGCTTTGCTGATAAAAATCTTCTGGAAGCACTTACTGGAACAAAACCATGTTCGGAATCCCGATTCTGTCCACAAGCAAGACAGACACAAAGGCACTTACACCTCCAGGGTTTTTCCTGAATATTTCTCTGCTCTTCTCTGTAACTGAATTACATTATAAATACAAAAGCATACTCTATCTCAGCTTCCACACAGAAAATTGAGTTAAACACAAAAGAGAAGCAATTCCTGGTTTGTGGGTTTGTCAGTTTTGCAGAATCTGAGGAGAAAAGGATAATTTGGTGATAAGTGTGTAATCCACCTTCTCACCTCCTAATGAGGAACCCCCAAGGACGCTCAGCCCCTGAGAGAGCATGGAGTCTCCACACAGTGCCACTGTGCTCATTTGCTTATGGAAATGTCCCAGATTCAACTCTGTCCCAGGCCACAGGACTATTCTCCAATCACCCTATTTTCCTTCTGGACAAAAAGTTGCCCCCTTCTTATTTCTGAGTATTGTTTCTAGACAGATATCTGTGTCTTTGACCATTCAACCATTCCATTATCAATGTAGTACTTTAATAGATGCTATTTTATTACTACACAAGCTACCTTGCCGGAGGATTGGTATTATTATTCTCATCTGATAGAGGCTCAGAGTCTCCAGGACAACTCACATCACACCAGTCACTGGCAAGAACAGTCCCCAAACCAGTCTTCTGTCAAATCCTTTATAGCCCATAACATTTTTGACTGATTTTCATGACTTAGAAGAGCTCAGTTTTGAGACTGAGGCTGGAGAGTTAACATCAGAAAATGCTCATACCGCTGTGAGAGGAGCTGGTCTATTCCAAAGTGTTCATCTTGCAGCGTGAAGTATTATGGCCTGAATGCTTGTCCCTCCAAAAAATTCATACGTTGAAATCCAATCTCCTACGTGCTTCCACGAGCATTTGGAAGTGGAGACTTTGGGAAGTAATTGGGTCATGAGGATGGGACCCACATGAATGGGATTAGTGCCCTTATAAGAGAAGCTGTAGAGCTAGCTCACTCCCTCTCTGCCACATGAGTATACAAGTCAGCCATCTGCAAACCACAAGAGGGCCCTTACCAACTTAACCATGCTGGCACCCTGGCCTCAGACTTCCAGCCTCCAGAACTATGCGAAATGCATTTCTCTTGTTTATAAGTCACCCAGTTAAAGGTATTTTGTTATAGCAGTCCAAATGGATTAAGACAGAGGTAAGGCTAAAGTCTTGAAGTACTGAGAACTCAGGCTCCTAGTATCATGCAGTGTAGACCCTTTCTTCAAGGCAACCCTGTGAGCTGGATACCATGACCATTTTACAGATGGAACTGGAGCTTACGTCAGGGAGCTTACGTCAACAGCCTAGGTTTGGAGCTTTGAGGGGGCAGCAGAGAAGGCTGTGGATGTCTCAAGTTTCTTTGGGTGGAACTGTACCATGAATTCCCATCACCCCACAGTTATCTTGTATCTATGACTCTGACTTAAGACACCAACAGAAGCTACTGCCTGCCACATTGGCCCTTGGCTGCTACACAGAGTTGAACCATCTGCGGGTCAGTTTGCCCAAGCTGCATCTTGCTGTTGGCAGCTCCTATTTATCTACAATGGACCTCTCTAATATGGGGGGAGGCTTTGCTGGAGGCCAGCAAAACACAGAATAGGAATTAGGCTTGTGCTTCCTTCTGTGATTCTCCAAGATGCCTTTACAGAATCCTCAACCTCCTGACACTTGCAGACTATTTAAGCTTTTACCTTTCCTCACAACTGTATTTTAAAATATCAGATAAAAGTAGAGCAGGTTGGGGAACCTGGGTAAGGGTCCTGACAGATGTGTGAGGAAGAGGCCAGGCCAGCCCATGATTCTTACCACAGTCTCATGAGCACGGCAGGGCAGGACTGCTATCCCCACTTGCTGGAACCAGGAGATGGCACATCTTGCTGAAGGTAAAAAGAGCAAAGGCTTAGAATGAACTTTGACAAGCCTCTTGCTCTCCTCTCTTGGCACTCACCTTACTAAAGATATGTACAATGATACACTGGCTGGAAACAAAAATAGACTTGGTACTAAGAGAATTACTGCTCTCACTTGGGTTTTCATGTTATGCATTGAAACATTGGGTGCAGAGGCTTCGGACATAGTCCCCTCTCTGGGCCTTGCCAGGTGCCCCTCCACACTGAGGCTTCCATCAGACCTTTCATCCTTATCACACACACCCCAGGTGCACTTGGCACTCCTGGTGTGGGAAGAAATCTTGGTGGCCTCATCCTCCATGGATGCACCTAACTTCTGTAACAGTGGCTTAGTGACCCACTGCCAACCATGACCCTTTCCAAACATCTTCTTATCTTCAACATAGCTGTCAACTGTCTGCCAAGAGGAATCTAAATGAAAGCAGAATGAACTTTACATCTTATATTTTTCCAGTCTTCTCCCTGTGAAAAAAAAGTGGAAAAAGAACAACAACCAAAGTAGGACGCAAAGAGGAGAGAGTGAAAGATAATGACCAGATCTGACAACATGGTAATGTTAGACCCAAGGAAATCCAGGACCAACCATGTGAAGCCTCCTCCTGTAACCAATGCTGGGGAACCAACACATGGAGCCCAGAGCTGGAGCCCCTTTCCAATCACACCAGTACAGCCACAGGAGTAGGGTTCGAGTGTCTTCTACGATTGTAGGCTTTAAGGCACAATTTATTGCATGCTTTCATCTCCCTCAGGTCTGCCATGCTCCATTGAGTTTAGAAATTGCTGATGGCTTTACCTTTAAAAAGGTACATTAATTTTTTTTTAAATTAAGTACTTAAGTTCCTTAAGCTAACCTGTTGATGAGACCATCTTTATCTGAAAGTCACATTCACGTTATGGAAAAGAACATTTGCTAGACTGAGTCTTTTTTGGTCGAAGATGGTAGCAGCTCCTTTGAGATGTTATCATATCTTAACCTGAATTTCACCCACACCAGAGTAAGAGTGAATGGTGAGAAGTCCATGCCCTTATGGGAAAAAAGTTTTTCTTTGAAATCTTTTTATGAGAGAATTCAATGCCTTGGACATAATGTTCACTTGCATTGAAGAACATCTTTTGGTAAGTAAAATAGTTTTTCAGGCAAGAACCTAATGTTTTAAGTTCAGTAACCTGTTGCAACGTACGTCAAATTCTAGTATGGAGAGAATTCTTACTGACATGGGTATTTTTTTTTGCAAGTTTTATGAGTTTTAAATCACAACTCACAGGATATCCAATAGTAAACAGACTCTGATCTTAAATTTCTGCCTGAAAAATAGTCTACAAATCAACTTGTCTAAAATAAAGGTTATTTTTAGCTATTAATGTTTTGGGTACAGCATAGGGTTGAGACTGTGTGCAAGATTCATACTTTCCAAGTTCAAATCGTTGTTCATGACTTGCTAACTGTCCAAACTTGGGCAAGTCATTAAACCTCACTAAACCACGATTGCCTCATCTTTAAAGGGGGTATATTAATAGCACATTAATATTAATGTATGAATATTAATAGAGTTCCTATAAGGATTACACAAGTTTGTAGACATAAGATGTTTATTAAAATGCTGAAAATGTTGTTAATTATTCTTATGTTTTTCAAACTGAGTAGATTATACTTAGAGAATGAAAAGTTTTAAAGTCAACTGAAAATTTTTTCAGACAATTAAATACATTTGCTATCAATAAGGCAAATCAATGTTAATGATGTTCTTCCTGTGAACTTCCATAGACTTGGATTATCCATATCACTTTTGTTTGATTTTTTTAAAAAATAGACTTTTATCCAGGAAAGACTTAGACATAAAAAAAATTGAGAAGATAATACCCTGTACCTAGTTCCTGCCTGTGGCTAAATCTTACATTACTATGGTATGTTTGTCACAGTTAATGAACCATTGTTGCTACATTATTCTGAGCTAAAATCCACGCTTTATTCAGATTTTCTTAGTTTTTACCTAATGTCCTTTTTCTGTTCTTGAATCCCATCCAGGATACCAGATTGCATTTAGTCATCATACAGTCTCCTGAGGCTCCTCTTGGCTATGGGAGTTTCTCAGACTTTCCAATTATTTTTGGTACCCTAACAGTTTTCAAATGCTGGTCAGGTATTTTGTAGGCCGCTTCTCTACAGGAGTTTGTTTATATGTTTGGGGAGGGAAAACATGGAGGTAAAGTGCCATTTTCATCATATCACATCAGGGGAACTTACTATCAACATGAATTTCACTGTTGATGTTGACCTTGATCACATGCCTGAGGTAGTGTCCATCAGATTTCTCCACTATAAAGTCACTCCCACATCCCCTGCCCCTTTTCCATGCTGTGCTCTTTGGAAGGAGGTTACTATGTACAGTGCACACTTAAGGAGTGGAAATTTATGCTCCCCTCCTCGAGGGCCAAGTATTTACATAAGTTATTTGTAATTCTTCTGCCTTGCCTCTTCTCCCCTCATTCATTCATTTATTCAATAATTTATTTATATTAGTATGGATCCATGAATATTTATGTTATACTCTGGGTTATGATGCAAGATTACACTTTTTATTTTTTTGCTCACATTGTTCCATCTTTGCGTGGAGCGATCCTTTACTTGGTTCCTGTGTCCCTTTGATGTACTCCCGTCCATCTTCTTTTGTTTTGTTATGTTTTTGCTTGTTTTGTAGCACTTTCTTATTTTCTGGCATTACAAGATGCTCCTCTTATAGATTTCCTACCTCAGTCCTAGAAACAGCCATTTCTACAAGAAGCCTTATTTTCTTTACTGGAGAATAGCATTAGACACCAAGCGCTGGGAACTTTGTGTGCCAATTGCTACTGCAGGTCATTTTCTTTTTTAGGTACTTTCACCTTACCTAACAAAGAAATGTATGTGTTTGTACTAGTCCATATGTATACACACACACACGCACAAATAAATCTGGATGTAACCCTCTGTATCTATATTAAGCCAAACATGAGTTTGTACTGATATCTCCAATTCTATTACCATTTGGATCACTCTAGCCCGCTAATCCCCTTGCTTATCTGTAATTTTCACTTCAAAAGGGAGAAATCTGGCTCCCACCATTTGCCCTGTGTTTGCTTAACTGTTCTACCTTAATACACATGCATAGCAGTCTGAGCATTGTTAACCTGTGCTCCCCAGGAAAATAACTTTCTCAACTAGAGTACAGACCTATGTGCAGTTCCTTTCACCCTCAGGGCTTCAGACGGCACTCATTTTCCAAGTTTCTTAGATCAGCCTCCCACCCCCACTGCAGTGAGGTTGGCATTGTAACTTTTTAACCAACAAACAGATGTCTGCATTCTATACCAATAATACAGGAACTTCATATAATTAAACATATGTACACATATGCACATATATATGTAGATATACATACTTCACTTGCTTATAATAAAACAAGTTCTAGAAAAAAATAAAACATTAAAATTTTATATAAATAAGAGACCTAATATAAAATGTCATCAATAAACCTTCCATAATCTACATGTTTTTGACCTATTTTTATCAAGTTTGTCCAATATTGTTCATGTAATCTATCAATTATAATTCACCTTGGCTCCTGCCATCTAGGGAAAATTTCTCCATTCTCCCTCCATTTTTAGTGCATGCATTATTTTCTGAGAAATAAAGTTTAGGAGCTTGTACCACACTAAGCCTTGATCCTACTTGGAACAAACCACACTAATTTGTTGAACCTCAGGCTGAATCCTCTCTCTGTGGATGTGTACTACTTTCCCCCTAACTGGCC
>VMDR010012854.1:0-20526 GCA_007922815.1 Macrotus californicus | reverse complement strand
CGTTTTTCTTCATTTCCCTTATCGTATCCTTCATTTGTTCATCTAATTTGTGACCGAATTCAACCAAGTCTGTGAGCATCCTGATTGCCAGTGTTTTGAACTGTATATCTGATAGGTTGGCTATCTCTTCATCGCTTAGTTGTATTTTTTTCTGGAGCTTTGATCTGTTCTTTCATTTGGGCCATTTTTGTTGTCTTGGAGCGCCTGTTACGTAGTAAGGGGCGGAGCCTTAGGTGTTCACCAGGGCGGGGCAGCCACGTCGCTGAGTAGTGACGCTGTTTGTGGGGGAGGGGACCGAGAGGGAACAATGGCGGTTGCTCCGCTCTCTGCTGGCCCTCAGTGACCCTCCGCGCCACCCACAGTCAAATTGGGCCCTTCTGGTGCTGATTCCCAGTGGGAGGGCTGTGTACGCTCCAGGACCCTGTGGGTCTCTCCAACGAGCTCTCCTGTGAGGCTGGGAGTTTCTCCCGCTGCCGCCGCCTCAACCCCCACAAGAGTTTTCAATCAGAGGCGTTGAGGCTTTTTTTCCCTGAGCTAGAACTCTGGGTTGCGGGGTCTGTCTTGCTCCCCAGTTGTTCCTCCCCATTTATCCTCACGAGGGAGTGGGACGCCCGGTCCGCAGCCGCCACCTCTCCCGACCAGCCACGCCTTTCCCGGATCCACCAGCCACAGCCCCGCCATGCGAGTCCTCTCCACCCCTCCTACCGGTCTGGATGTATGTTTCTTAATTTCTTGGTTGTCAGACTTTCATACAGTTCGATTTTCTGTCAGTTCTGGTTGTTTTTTGTTTTAAAATTTGTTGTCCTTCTTTTGGTTGTGCGAGGAGGCACAGTGTGTCTACCTACGCCTCCATCTTGGCCGGAAGTCGAAAATCTCATTCTTTTTGGCTCTCATTTTACTTGAAGTACAGACCGAGTTAATACATTTAGGAAAGAGTGGGCAGGAGGCTCTGAACCAGCCTGAATGGAAACTAAAGTACACCTAGCCTTATGATTCAGTCAGAGCCTGAGGGCTAGATCAGTGCCAGAGTGAGGGAGTTTCTGGTGTCGTGTTTCTGTTGTATTGTTAAAAGTTTCAGAAAAGAGGGGTAATGAGTTTCTACCACAACATGGCAACAATCCCTGTGTTGAGGAGAGGACTGGCCTTGCTGAACTAAAAGTTTCTCTGTAACCCATTTTCCTAAAATAAGAACGTTAGACTATTCTCAGAACTGAACAACAGTTGGACACAACTATTTCTCTATACTTGAGTACATCTGGAGGCTCTGAGCTGTGTTTTGATAACTTGCTTAAACTCAGAGCAGCTGATTTCAACAAAATCCTTTCTGACTACATGAAGGCCCACAGGTTCAGGGGCCCAGCACCTGCTGGCACGGACTTGTCCTCTGTTGGCGATGCACTGGCCCTGCCTTAGCCTCAGCTCTGACTGTGGCGGTGGCTCATCACCCAATGCTTGACAGCCTCATTTCCTTCTCTCACAGGGACCCCTTCTCAGTGGACTGGATAGAAGGCAGGACACTGGCTGTACCACTGATTCTTGGTGTGAGTGTGGCCACATCACTGGCTCTGCTTTGGGCTTCAGTTTCCTCATCTGTGAAGTAAGGATTCCATCCCCTGCCACCACCAAGTGACATCTCAGAACCTTTCTGGAATTTATACTCTGTGACAGTCTTTGATTAATATGTACCCACCAATAGGTAGCTAAACAAAAATGATTGAACCCTGGACAATAGGCTCAGGGAACTGTGGTCAGAGCTTTAAAGTTCACTAACACACTATTCATTAACCACACTGTTCACACCCTGAGTTATATGACATTATTTCCTAAGGCAATAGTCAATAGAACTTCCAAATGGTAAAGTATGTCTTGCAGGTTCTGTTGCTGCACACAGTCTCCTGTGTGGTCAGTCTTACTTTTGCTCTCCTACTTCCTGGGCTTTATTAACTGGGGGCTTTCCCCTCTTCTCCTTTGCCTCAGTGCTACAAATATTTTCTTCACTTATACGATTTACACGGTCATTTGTACTTAAATTTTGCCACCAAAATTCTTCAGAGCTTGCTTTTGTCTTTCATATATATTGGCATATTTTTTTACCTTTTTATTTTATTTGTTCATTAATTTTTTATTAAATTTATTGGGGGTGATGCTGGTTAATAAGATTATTTATAAAATGCATTCCTGTGATAAAAAACAAAAACACATTGTTTTAAATTCTTTTTCTTTTTTTTTTACGTATTGGAATTGACTTTGGAAAAGTTATCTTTCCGAGTCTCTGTTTTCACATTCATGAAATAGAGATACCATGGAACAGCAATTTTCAAACTTTTTCATCTCATGGCACACATAAACTAACTAATAAAATTCTGCAGCACACCAAAAATATATTATATTTTTTGCCAATCTGAAAAGAATTGTTATAATTTTGATTCATTCACACTCGATGAGTATGGTCGTTTTGGCTGTTATCATTTTTTTACTTGACAATCTAGAGGAAAAGACGTCAGTGCCTCTGACTAAACAGTCAGGTGTTACATGTTTTAAAAATTCTGGCAACACACTGGTTGAAAATCTCTTCTATAAAATAACTTATATTGTTAACATGAGGACGAGATGCAATAAAAGTAAAAAGAGCTGAAATAGCACCCTGCACAACAAAAACTGGTTTTCTGCGCCTTCCTTCGTATTGCCAAGAATAAGCCCCAATGCGTCAAGAATAGCTCAGGTGAAAGAGGAGGCATACCATGTATACTCTCATTTATGCTCAGGAGACCTGGCTATCTGAGCTTGTGATTTAGAATGCTGTTCTTTTATGCCTTCAATAACGATAACTTAGCCAGGTATGTTTGAGACTCATAGCTAGGCTTTCCTTCTTCCCTATTTGAGCTGAATACATGTTAATTTATCTACCTCATACTCTCTTTTCTAGGAATTACTCAGCCCTTCTACCTACACACTGGCCCGCCGTGTACACAGTCATTGGGGAAGCTGTGGGGTACATACAACTGTTACAGGGATGCTCCCAGGTCCACAGAAATGAAATGCCAGCTCAAGAGCCTACCTCAGTCCACATTTAATTGGCCATGATGGATATATGTGTTTGGTTGGATTAATGAACTTTTTCCCCAGAAATTTGAGTTTTGACTTTAGAAAATTAATTCCATCTCCTATGTAGGTGCCTGGCTATTGAGCCACGTCAGAAGCTTTCAGAGCTACTTTCCACAGTGGATGTAGGTAAAGACAGATGCGATTTGCAGTGAGGGTCAAAAGAAGGAAATGCATGACAGGAAATAGTGGTGCAAGGGACTAATCTGAAGTCCTCTGGCCTTGTACCCCCCTGGTTCCACTGATTCCCAAGGGCCACCTGCCTCCATGCCTCATAAGCTCTCCACACACCTTCCCAACGAATGCATTTATGTTTGCTTAAACTAGTCCTAGTTAAATTCTGTTACTTGTAACCAAAAGAAGTTTAACTGACTGACAGCGACATTAAAACTCATAGCCCACTACTCTGGGTAGCCACTACAACACTTAGAGACAAGTGACCTCTTTTCAAAGATTTCACTGCATACATATTTCTACCAGCATTCTTTACTCCTAATAAGTATGTCCATGTTCTAGTGATGTTCAGGTACAGGCACTCCAGTGTGCTTTTAGCTTAGCTTAGACCTATTAAGGAGTGTGGCTCATTAGGTTCATTAGAGTAAGTTGGAATATTCTGTGGAAACTTCCATTAAAGTACACCTTAAGAAGGGTCTGGGTTTATAGCAGAGGTCTCTAAATGGGGTTCAAGTGTTAACATTACACTCTTAGGATCCATTTCAGCCACTTCAGTGTGTGACAACCGTGATGCTTTTATCGTGTTAGAAAACTAGATGTAGGGTAGAGAGTTCCACCGTAATAACCAAAAGATCGCTCAGATATGCAGAAAGAAGCCAGCATTTTACCACAGTAAAAGCATGAATTCAAGACTAATTTGTCTTAGGTTGAATTATGATTTTGACACTTGGCAAATATATGACTTTGGACAAGTTACTTAAACTCACTTGTAAAATTGGATCATTTACAGTAGTAACCTTCTGAGATGCTGTGAAGTAGTATTTGTAAACATTCTTAAGTAGTCTGGCTCAGAGTTATAGCTCAATAAATGTTAGCTATTATTTTTGTTACAGCTCCATAGACTTAGCCAGGTTTAGAATTTTTTTTTTTAAGAGAGCGAGAGAGGGGGGAATGAAAGGAGAAAGAGAGAGAGAGAAATATTGATAGAGAGAGAAACATTGATTGGCTGCCTTCTTTACACACCCAGACAGGGACCAAACCTGCAACCCAGGCATGCGTCCTGTCTGGGAATTGAACTGGGGACCTTTCAGTTTGTGGGAAAACACCCAATTAAGCCAAACCATTCAAGGATGGTATAAAATTTCTGTGTGCCTCAATTTCTAATTAGAATCAATATCTGGAAGTTTCATTATTTTTTAAACTGTATACAGAAAAAAATTACACCAAAGACAGCAGATATAATAATTTTTTATCTTTAGGAGTTTAAAGTCTGGGACAATAGCACTGGCTGGTGTGGCTCAGTGGATTGAGTGCCGGCTTGCAAACCAAAGGGTCTCCAGTTCAATTCCTGGTCTAAGGCACATGCCTGGGTTGCAGGCTAGGTCCCCAGTAGGGGGCACATGGGAGACAACCACACATTGATGTTTCTCCCCCTCTCTTTCTCCCTTCCACTCTCTAAAAATAAATCTTTCTTTTTAAAAAAAAAGTCTGGGACAATAGTTGAAGAAAAAAGAAATAATAAACATAAAAAATAAGTACATGAATTATATAACACAAGTTCTAATCAATGCTAAAAATAACAGTATGTTTTCTATATGTACGACGATCTAGTATATTCATCTTATACTACCTACTAAACTATGTGGATTACTGGTGAAACTGAAGGAGACTGGCATTTCAGAGGATGAATTTCAGCTGAAATTAAAAGAAAGTAGAGGCAAGAATTTAAAGAGATAAACAGATGGGGCTCTTCAGCATAGAAGCAGCATCGTAATAGATCTGAAGTAGGAGGTAAAGATACTGTCTTCCAAGAAATAATGTTGGAACACCTGCCATGTGCTGTGCACTGTATTAGTCACTGAATTTGCAAAGGCGAATAAAAATTCTTACTACTGACAGGAAACTTATACTCTGAAGTGGCAGACTCATGAATAAATGTCACGGGGGACAATTCTTTGCAAATGAGAAACCCACACATTTTCATATCCCTCATAAATGTGTTTACTTGCAGCTCTCTCCCAGCTCATGCTGAGACACCAGGCTTCTGGCTCCAGGGAAAGAAAAAAAAGATGTGTAGGAAAGAGGCCACTCATTAGTCTTAACTTTTAAAGCTGACTTTCTTGACATATTTAGGAAGTCAGTAGCTCTAAAAGAGGTAAGAGAAAATAATTTTCTAAATTAGCTTATCCTCCTTTAGCATATCAATAGATAAGTGAAAGACTGGATTGAAGGGGCTGGCTATGCCCAAGAGATCTCAGGATATCAGGGGAAGGTGTAGGATGTCAGCTGTTGCCCTTGAGGCTGCTGAGAGAAGAAGAAGGAATGATGTAACACAGGAGAAGCCGAAGATCCATGGAAGAATCCTAGCCTTCAGCTTGTTGTCTCAATGAAATGGTCTATAAATGACTGGGTGAATGTCCAGCAGGAGGAACTCAGGTAGCACTCTGTCTCCCCAAGGTCATGTGCAGAGTTCAGGGGATCTGGAGGTTCCCAGATCAACAGGAGGTGCTATTGATCCCAGACAGATAGTAAGGGCTATGATCAGAATTAAAACAAGAATCAACTATGTATTCTGGTCTTCAAGCTCAGAGCAAAACAACTGAGATCAGGCATTTTTATGGTAGGCCCATTGCGTCAGCCCAAATATATTTTCATTGCGTATCTGAGAGTGCTCATGACCCCACTTTGCAGGGCATTGTAGTGCAGTTGAATAAGAAGGTTGCATTGCTCTGAGTCTGGGTAGGGTTTTTGCTGGAGAAGGCATCTGTTTGCAGTACCTGATACAGACTTGATGAGAAGGCTTCTTTGTAGATGTGATGTTCTTTGTTTACATCTATTTGAGCTCTTAAGAATAAGTAGGAACTACTCAGGCAAAATTAGGGAGATGGGATTGCATTCCAGGCTCCACACACAATATGAGCAAAGGTCTAGTAGAAAGAAGAAAGAGCACATTTGCAGTGCTGTGTCTCAGATGGCTACAGCGCAGTTTGAGGATGTTTTAGGTTCCCCAGGAAACAGACTCTGGGACACAGATGTTGGTGCAGGAGGTTATGGCAAGGTTTTGGGGAAGGCAGGGAGTGACTGTGATCCAGATCTCAAGCTGTCCCATAGTAAGTTCTGGAACTGGGATGGCTCTTTAAATTTGCCACAAATTGAAGCAAGAAGAGGGTTCTTATGTTCTCTCCTGACCTTGGATAATTGTTGCCCCGGGGGTGAAAGAATAACCATCGGTGAGGCAATTCCCAGAAGAAGGTTTCAGCTGTGAGCCATCAGCCAACAACATTTTGCTGGCTGGAGAAACAAGAGCCTCAGACTCACGGGGGCATCTGGTGGCACATCACAGCTTCCACTGCCAGGCGTGCATTTGCAAAAGATGGAGTTAGAGAAGTCAGCACAAGCCGGTAATACAGCATCTTATAAATTGTATTTATAGGCTTGGGCATTTTAAAAAATGAAACAACAGGGAGCTACTGGAGGGTCTTAAACAAGAAGTTAAATCAATACAATTGTGTTTGTATTTTAAAAAGATCTCTCCAGCTGCTGAGTAGAGAATTGATTTGAGAGCAGAGACTGGAGCCAGGGAGACCTGTGAGAAAGTTGTTGCTGTGGCCAAAGATGTGATGAGAGCTTGGCTTTACTGAGTGGAGGTGGGAATAAAGAAGAGCAAACTGACTGAGGAGGGAAAGGGAAAGCAGAATTAACGGTATCTACTTATTAATGGAACATGGCAAGAGGGTTGGGGAAAGATGGGTGAAGCCACAGTTTCTGGCTCGAGAACCTGAAAAGTGGGAAATTTGGCCAAAGAGAATGCTGGGTAGTTTTCATTTCCTATTTCTTCTTTCTGGCACATGGACAACTATCCTTGGCAACCCTCTTGTACAGGAGACACCATGCAACTATCTCTGGCTAATGAAATGTAAATGAAAGCATACTACTTCCAGGATGAAGCAGTAGAAACTCAAAGTTATTCTCTAGTCTTTTTCTTTCTCTTTGGCAAGAAGCGGTGAGTCCATTGTGTTGAAATGATAGAGCCACAGAATCAAAACAGCTGAGAACCCCAAGTTATACCCCAGGGCACAGGTGCTTTCGATTGTTGCCCAGTTGAGAGAGAGGAGGACTTTGGGCTGAGCATACACTTTATATTTTATGCTTTCAAGATTTGGGGGCTGAGTGTCCTCATACAATCGGGCTAGAATAGGTGCTAGGCTATCCTGACAAATACTGGGACATTGGAAAAAATTGTGTGTGTGCATGTGTGTAGCTGGGGGTAAAAAGAGAGGGGAGAGGAAAAGCAGAATGTGAACTTAATTTTAGAAATGTTTAGCTCAAGATGACTGGGAGATATCTAAGTGGACACATTCAGTATGCAGTTAAAATGAGGACAAGAAATTTGAGGCAAACTCTAGACTGAGGATACAGATTTTGAAAGGCATCATAGCTAATAAGTAAAGTCATGCGAGGAGATTTCTAAACACTCTGATCTAAAATGATCTTAGCATGTTATTTTCCCGGTAATGGTCTTTTGGGGTCCATTTTAGAAAGCAGTAGAATTCCAGAAAACTTTGCTCTTTACTTTTAAAATTACATTTATTATTTAGGTCAATCTCAATATCACTGTACATTAAAAATCTATTCTCCCTTTTTCCCTACTTCATGATACTGTATGCACAAGGTGCCCTGCTTGAACCTGAGCAGAAGTGCCAACTTCAACCTCAAAGCAGAGCAGGCAAGTCAAACAATTACAAAATCTCTCCAACCAGCTGTTCCTTCCCTTGAAATGATGCCTCGGACTTAAACTAAGAGTTGTTTTGAAAACTTAAAGGGAAGCTCTGATTGCACAGATGTAAAATAAATACCAATATATTATTTTTGTTGACAGTTATAAATCATCTGAATGTTACTACTTTAGACACAGAAATTATGAGAGCCATTTGGTAGTGTAAATTTTATATGATTGATGTGAATGCTGCAGTTTTTGTTGCTTTTGGGGGCATAAAAATAGCAACAAAAATGAGATCTGGATGCAGCCTGCATTGTGCTTGAACTATTGCCTATTCTTGTTCAGATGTGTTTGTGTTGCTTAACAGTTAGTCATTAACACCTAAACTGACTCAGTTTAGTAAAAAAATGTGCAGGCATGAGGCTTACACCATGCTGCAAGAGGGGCAGAAACAAGGTCTAAACTGTTGATGTCCTTTACGCAGATAACCCACGTGTAAGAAAAGATGCTGACCTGTCTATTTATTACCATTTACTTATAAACTAAGTCACAGAAAGATTAAGTGATCTCTAAAAGGAATACACACACATGCAAAATGGTCAAACCCACGTATGGTTGTCTTTAATTCCAAATCCCATACAGACATACCTTATTTTTTTTTTTTTTTTGCGTTGCTTTATTGAACTTCACAGGTGGTGTGTTTTCTACAAACTGAAGGCAGGCTCCTCCCCCAGCCAAAAGATTACAATTCAGTTTATTATAATACTCTTTATTAGGTGGTCTAGAACCGAGCCCACAATATGTCTGAAGTATACCATTACTTTCTCTTCCTGACATCACTGTGTTAAATGAGATTTCAGTTGTGTTTTCATATCCCTCTCTATTGTGTAAGGGATGTGTTTCTCTCTCTCTCTCTCCTTAAAAGTTGGAATCATTTAGAAAGAGCTGTTAGTCTCCAGTTCGCTGTTGTTTGTGATAACGGCAACGCTCGCATTTTCTGTCTTCTGACCTTCACTAGAGCAGCCGCTGATTCACCAATAGGTGTCTATTCCTGGTGAGAAAAAGGAGCCCTGCCCTGGTCTGAAACCACCACCCCTCCCTCAAAACACATGCATCCATCTCACCCGGTGTTTCCCCTCATTTTCTTCCTTCTGTTCTGATTCAGTACCATTTTTAATGGGTTAATATCACCATCTCTGCGAGAAAATGGGATATGAATACCCTGAGGATCCCCACTCATGAATACTGACTCTCTTCTATTCTGCAAAGTGAAGAAATATGACTGCTGAACATTTATAGCCCACTGGAGATTAGAATTTAAGATTAGACAAGATCTTAATAATACATTTATTATCTAAAGGTAAATGATGGGAAAGGGAGGGGCAGAGCAAGGGAATGAAGTAGAAAGGAAACTAATATATATTGAGTGCCTATATTTCATACAGAAGCTTTTCTACTTATAAATTTTCGGTTTATGGGCTCTAACTGTGCGAACAAGGTTGTACTGTAATTAAAAGAGCCCACTACCAACATATGAAGTAAAATTAGGTCATTTTTAGTCATTGTGTTTCTTGAGTCATAGACAGGAAGTCTGCCATGCATGTGTTAGTTTTGAGCTAATTTATGATCATCATTAACCCCATCATCGTAGGTAAGTGCAAAATAAGTGCCAAAAAGGAAAGACATAATGGGATGGAAAGTGGAGATAATTTTTATAATTTAAGAGTGATAGAAAAATGAATGAGTACTGCACAATTATATGGTATGACTCATTTTTTATAAAATGAATGCAAGGGATCTATCACAAATCATGAAATGCTTGAAAACCCTGTTTCTTTATCATTGAAATTAATAGCCAAAGGTGAAGAAAAGTGAAAATGAAGTAGTTTTTGAGTGTGTGGTTCCAACAGGTGTTTTTAGCCTGACTCATGCTCATAAAGTATCAGTGAGATCGTTTGGGAGGAGGGGATAAGACCTGCAGACTGGCTCGCTTTTATTTTTTATAATTTTAATTACCAGGTGACTCTGAGGTGCAGCCAGTGTGTGAAACACCGACCGAGTTAGGAGCTCAGAAGTTAGGCTATGGGTTTGTCACTGAAAGAGGTTTTGAGCATTGAATGTGCGGTGCTGTGAATTTAGGACGATTGCCTCATTCTAGTGGAGACTCCACAGACTCAAAGCCTGTAGGAATTTTGCACATTAAAACCAGTGATGAGGCAGTAAATGCTCTTGCCCTGTGCTGGGTACCTTTTCCCCTTTTGTAGAGATGATTGAGAAAGTCAGGCTCTCATTCATACGTTTTCATATAGATGAAACAGTCATGCTTTGAAAAAAGATTCCCGCAGCCTTTTACAAACTAATCCTCTGCAAATAAAGAATTTTCTGCATGAGTCCCGTACTTTTTCATAGATTACTTTATTCAATTCTCAAAGCAACTCTATAAAATTGGTGGTATAGTTCCTATTTTGATATTTGCATTAACTAAGCCTGTAAGAAGGTAACTTGACCAATGCTGAATGGCTAGTAAGGAATTTCAATCTGATTTTGATTTGAATCCAAAGCTAAGAATAATTATCATATACATGACATCCCTCATAAAACAAACATATGAGGGACCCTTGGAATTTTCATGTAATTTATAGAAAATAATAAACTTTCATTAGGGCTTATGAGGTTCTAAAATAAAATTCTTTGTAAACACATTTAGTCTATTCAAATATCTTAATTATAGAATCTTGCTTCAGCCGTGGATGATGATGGGTAATGTCATTCACATCCTTGGTCTTTACTATTAACTGTCTGTTGATGAACAGACAAACCTATATTCTAGCAAAGATGGAAGCCAATTCCTTATTGGATTTCTTTGTCTGGATACCCACCAGCGAATCAAACAAGAGATTCCAAATTGAGCTAATCTTTGTCCTAAACTGCTTCTCCTATATAACTGATTCTACTATCTAGTCACTCATGCAAGTCATCTGGACAAATAATCTGGAACTCACCCTAGGCAACCCCTATTCCCAACATGAATGGGAGAAGAGCAGATCCCCAAAGGAAAGTTTATGCTGTTACCTAAAAAGGATTGCTGGGTAAGCAAAACCAACAACTGACTCATATTTCTTTTCAAATGTAAAATCTATATTTATAACGTCCTTGTCACTCAAGTTCCAAAAATAATCTAGCCCCTACAAGTTCTCAGTCTAGAAATCCTGTATACTTTACATGCAAATATCTTACATATTCCTTAAGACCCAATGGAAATATCAGTTTCCTAATATTTTCTTCCCTAATTCCACTGGGAAGGATTGCCCACTGCCTCCTTTGTGCCCTCTTCAAATCCCCTGCATGTCCTTGTAATAACACTTATCAAGGCTGATGGCACTGATTTCTTTAGAAGTTGGCTTCCCTGGCTTGTTCTTTAGGCACTAAGGTAGGTTTTCTTAATCAGTGCATCCCCAGAATGTAGCAGTGCCTAGAATACATTTGAAGTTCAACATATATTTATTTTATTAAAAAATGTGTGAGTAGAATTGCCTTTCTTCAAAGTATTAAACTGTTAGAGGCACACAAAGAGAATGAGATGGCAGGCCTATTTCTTATTTTCAAGTCCTCTTGTGAAATAAAGTATTAATTAAATTTTTTTATATTCGCTCTAGACATAGTGTTTTGCATTTCCCATTGTCTCCTGCTTAAATACATTGAAATTAGAAGTTTGATGTGAAAGAAAACCTTGTTCTTACTCAGAGGCACAACTTTTTCTTGTAATAACTTTTTCTGTTAGCTTTTTCTCTACTGTAATCTTTTACTCCACCCTTTACCTTTACTCACATCTCTTCATTCTCTTCTTTTCTCTTTTCTTTTCTTTTCTTTTCTTTTCTTTTCTTTTCTTTTCTTTTCTCTTTTCTTTTCTTCTGATGAGGGGAGTTTCTTTTTGGGTCTTGTCATTATGAGGTTTGAATGGCTCCTTCCCAGTCCACAGCAAGGCAAAGAATTGGCAACATAATTTCTGTAGGAGGTCTTTGAACCAGAGTAGAGAAGACTTGGGGAGCTTGGTGGGAGGGGACAAGAAGCAGAGCTCAGGTGAGCTGTGCTCTCCACCAGGGGGTTGGAGACCCCTGCATTACAGTTTCCCTTCAGTGCTTGGTGTTTTAAACTGAATATTCCCCCTGGGCTATTTTAATCTACAAATGCACAGTACATAAGTCACTGTTCACGTAATTCTGTATTGGAAAAATGGAAAATAAAAAAAAGATATTAGAATTGTCATTGCAAAAATTTAAAAAATAAAAAATAAAAATAATAACAAGGAGAAAGTAAATCCAAAGTAGCTGTTTAATTATAGTGAGAAGTTAGAAGGCTTTGTGCAAAATCGTTAAAAGCCTGGACCTGGACCCCGCATCTGGAACTATTGTCAGTTGGGAAGCTATTGCGAGATCCTCTTTTCCATTTTATGGACCTGCTAAGTTTTAAGTTTTTAATAAATCTCAGCAATGTATAATTAGAGGCCAAATGTACATTAACTGGTAAACTTCCACAGAAAAGCAGTTTGACCTGACAGTTTTAACACGCACAGCCAATCCATATGAAACCCTGTGGTTCTTCCCTGCCCTTACCACCCTCCTTCCGTTTTCTTTCCACCTCAGGAATCACTGAGTTAGAAAAGGATCTGGAAAGTCTATTCATGTCATGGGTTAAATTCAGGCTGTAGTCAAGAGGACCAGGTGACAACATTTATACAGAAACGCAGGATGAGGCAGGGAAACGTGCACCAAGCTTGGACTCACATACTCCATCACTAGCTGTGTGACCTTGTGTAGTCATTCGATTCTCAGTCCTTCATCTGCAAAAACCAAAACAGGGATAATAATTATTTTGCCATCACAGACTATTGCAAGGATCAACAGAGATTATGTACACACAGTAACACAATATATATTGTGTATCATACAGATATGTGTGTGTGTATATACATGTACATACACACATATATAGATGTACATTATAATTTTAATGTGCAAAATCCTGCTGTCTCCCTCAGCAGCCTAATCCAAAGACAATTGCACCTTATAGTCGGAAGTTTTCTTTATGTCTTATTGAAATTCTTTATTCTAAAACTTAAATTAACTCAGTGGAGTAGAAATAAGAAGGTAGCTTCATTTAAGTACTTGATGGCCAATGTGTGAAGAAAGAGCATTTCATTTTTGGCAAGTCTTCCTGTATGCTCTCCTTCCCATCCCCTCCAGTCCTCACCACTCATGGAGCATCCCAGATCTTCTGTTAAGGTGAAAAGATCAAGCCCTGAACCCTGAAAGGTGAGTTAATATTACTTAAATTACTTCATCCAAGAGTACTTACTACCATAGGACACTTTTGCAAACTCCATAATTCAGAGGAATAAATCTCTAATGATAGAATTTAAGACAACAAAATAAATTATGTTTAGTAAGCTCATCTTTCTGTTATGTCTTTCTTCCCTTTTCAAGTTTATATTTTGCCTATTATAAGCACAATTAAAATGTCCAGTGCCCAGTAATTTTCATAGCATCTAGTGAAGATATTGTGTTAAGGAAGTTATTTGATTGACTTCTCTCTTCCTCCAAAAACCCAGAAGGCTGCTGATCACCTCCATTATTTTCTGTGTGAGGTAGGTTGTAAAAATCACAAGAAGAGGGAATGTGGAACTTTTCTTGTCATCTGGAATGTACCTCATCCCAGGAGAAGCACCAGGTTGGAAGAGGGTGTAGCATGGTAGACTCAAACCTTTGAGTCACACATACACCACAGCCAAATTTGGTTTTTTAAAAAAATATATTTATTTATTTTTTAAAAGAGAGGGGAAGGGAGGGAGAAAGAGAGGAGAGAAACATCGATGTGCGAGAGCTGTTATCAATCAGTTGCTTTCACACACCCCTAACTGGGGACCTGGCCTGCAACCCAGGCATGTGCCCTGACTGGGAATCGAACTGGTGACCTTTTGGTTTGCAGACAGATGCTCAATCCACTGAGCCACACCAGCTAGGGCAACACACCCAAATTTTTTGAAAAAGCACCTTCAGTTTGTATGTACTATTGTCATTATAATATCTTAAAGCTACTAGTTAGTGGAAGTCCATCTGATCAACCTTTATTTAAATCCAGTTGTGAGTAGACATGTTATTTCTCATTTCTTGTTAGTTCAAAATTTATTATAATATATGTAAAACAGGGCTTATCATCAGTGTCATTAACACTTCTGGCCAGAGAGTTCTTTGTTGTGGTTCTGACCAGTGCATTCTGGGATGTTTAGCAGCATCCTTAGCCTCTATCTACTAGATGCTGTGGAACCTGTATAGTCAGGACAGTAAAAATTGTCTCCAGACATTACTAAACTTCTGGGAGGCAAAGTCACCCCTGCTGAAAAGCACTGGTCTGAAGAAACACACTAGTAGTAACACTTGTGTCAACATGTCACTTTCAATGTGAAGTTCCTTTACAAGGAGGGATATTTGAAAGCTTTTGTCAATTTAGACAAGGTGCATTAGTTAAAATGAGATGTTATGATCAGTAAATAACACCAGGCAGTGATAAATTGCAGTATTTACCTGTGTGCTGTAAACAAATGAGTCAGCATACCCCTGGCAATTTTTTGCCTACAGAACTCCCACTCTCACCTCAGGATGAGGGCTACTGTGTAGATATCAGAGATAACGCATCCATGGGTACCAGTTCCTCTAGGCATCCTGTAATGGCTGCTTCTGGGTTACAGGGAGGGTGTTAATTCTTCAACACTTCAGGCTTGTTATGTAGTGGGGTAGGGGGAGGAGAGGGGTCTGATCAATAACCCATAAAGTTGGAATTTCAGCTAGCTTTGTTCTAAAATGGTAAGGACTGGAGGAATTGGGTTAGAAAGAGTTGGAATATGGGAAGAAACCAAGAGACAAGTGAAGAAATGGGATAAATGGTCACAGACCAAAAATCATAGGTGGAAGAATTGCTTGAGAACAGGATGACACCTCATCTTCTGCAAATGTAGATAGGTTTATGGATTCCATGACAAGAAGGTGTGGGGATTAACATTTGCTTCTTTGTTTTCTTGGTGACCTCTGAGAGAAGGTCATCCCTAGAAAGCGATGATCTTTAGTAAGTTAGGAAAGCAAAGTTTGTAATAGTCAGTAAGGAAAATTGGAGACAAGTTAAAAAATATATAAGCAGCATTTAAGAGCTTAGCTAAGATAAAAATCCAAAAATGTGTGGTGGCATCAGTACTATGGGCTGATGGATTACCTCCAATAGTACTTAGTAGATGTGGTACAGGGGTTGAAAATGCAAATTGTAAATTCATTCATTGATTGAATAAATATTTATTGAAGGGCAAATAAGTGTTCAGCACAGAGTGCTGTAGGAAAACACATAAATTACAAATAGACAAAATTCTGTCATTTGGGAGATTTTACATTCTGGAGAAAAAATAAGAAAATAAAATCAATGAATAAAGTTATTATATATTAGTCATAAGCACAGAGAACAGGGAAAAGGAGTGTTGGAGCTGGAGAGGGGTGTCATTTTAGATAGGGAATGTAGGCGTGGCCTCTTTGAGAAGGTATAGATTAAAACAGTGGTCCCCAACCTTGTTAGCACCACAGATCAGTTTCATGAAAGACAGAAGGGGGGCAGGAGGCTGAGCTCAGGTGAGCCTCACTCCTGTGCTGTGGATGGGAGGGCGACAGGAGGAGGGGATACAGGAGGCAGAGTTCAGGTGAGCTTTGCTTGCAGCCCAGTTCCTTACAGGCTGCGAAACATGTATCAGTCAGTGGCCCGGGGGTTAGGGACCCCTGGTAGAAAAGAATTCTTGAAAGAGTGAGATATAAAGTCATGGAAATATCTGGGATGTGTATTCCAGGCAGAAGGCACAACAAATGTAAAGGTACCAAGACAGGAAGGAGCCTGGCATATTGAGGAATGGCAAGGAAGCTGGTGGCAATATAAGCAAGGCATAAACTGGTTTAATGAGGTCAGGGAGACAACAATGTTGAAGGACCACCTTGTATAAGGTCTTGTGACTCACGGCTTTTAGGATGATTCCGTGCTAAGAGTTTTGAGGAAAGATAAGGTGTGAGGAGTAGGGACGAAACAAAATGAGAATGTGAAAAAATATTATAAATGACCACTGAGAAGAAAAGGAAATGAGTCCAAGAATAAGCAGATAATTAGGAGCCTTATCAAGAAGAAAATCAAGAATGAATGAAAACATAGAAGGCAACGGGGGAAAGCATTTGTAGATGGAGACTACACTTACTAAAGAGTATACTTAATAAATCATTAATTTATTTAGCATGCAGGATGTGCTATAATTTCTATTTGTATTATTTCATTTACATTTTCTATTCACTTGATATGGTAATAAATATTATTATCCAAATTTTGTAGATGAGAAAACTGAGGTCTAGAGTGGCTTGGGCACTGTCCCAAAGACATGCTACGGGTCAGTGGTAAAACTAGAATTTGAGCTCCATTAGGCTAACTTAGGCTCCTGTTCTTAACCAGCTGTCATACAGGCTAAGTGCTGCATGAGATCCTTCCTGTATGATAAAGATGGACGCAGGTCTATGGGACTTGGATGTTAGGAGGTCACTGGGGAACGTAGGTGAGAATGTAGACTGCACTTTACAGTAGCTGAGTGACTCGGTGCGTGACAAGGAAGTGGAGGCAGCAGTTTTTGGATTGGAGAGACAGGGGGATTATGGAGAGTGATAACAAGATGTCATAAAATTAAACAAAAAAAAATAAAAAGGAAGGTGCCAGTAGAAAGTGCAACAGTGAAGATAAAGTAATGAATCCAATAATTTATGGAGCAAAGTCAAGGAATAAGTTTGAATGGTTGGAATTATGAATTAGCCTTGAAAGGGAAGACCCTGGCTTTATAGAAAAATAAGTGAGGGCCAGAGAAGCAAGTTGTCAACCCCAGGTTCTAAAGCCAATTAAAGAATAGCTTAGGGACCAGAGTCCAAGTTTTCTGATTGTCAAGACAAACTCTTTCCACTAGGCCATCCAACCACTCTTGCTGAATCATCATCTGTTGGTTACTAATCCCCAATCCAAAGAGAGTTATTGTAGTTAATGAATAAATACAGGGTAGCAAAACCCAATGTAAATGCACAGCTCTACAGAAGCACTAAGGACATCTTGACCTTTGAGTTTCCTTCACAATTCCCTCCCCCTGAAGTTCCTCAGTACAGAGTATGCACTTTCCTTAACTATACACTGCCTTCCAGTTACTGCAGGTTCCTAGCCTGATGCCAAGCAGGGACTCAGGTGGAGACAACTGTCATCCTCAGGGAATTTCTGGCTGAATTAGGTTCCACTAAGCCTTGAAATCAAAATGCTTCCTGGTAGGTAAACGGAGCACAGATGGGAAATCAAACCAGCGTGTGACTGGGCATGATTTAGAGCAAGTATTATTGATATGACAGATCCTAGCAGGCAGCCTCATGAGAGCCTGGATTTCAGTTGCAATGCAAGTAGGTGAAATGAATAATTGTGTTTTTGACTTTTGAATTTCCTGTACCTTGACAGTGGTTATTGCAGCCATAATTTTGGCCACGTATATTCTAGAGAGGTTTTTGATTAAAAATCTAGGTTTTGGGGGAGACAAGCAATATTCAATGTATCATCTATATATTTATTTTATGGTGATGAACATCTTTTACATAATATGAAATATTATAAATTTTTAACTTCAGAGGAATTACAACAGTCTGCTTCTAACACTTACATGATCTTGGGCAAACATTTAAATTCTTGATTAATGTTTAACTACATGAAGTACACTCAGTTCAAGTAAAGGATCAGTATCAGAATTCCAGCGGAGTTGTCTCAGTGATTAGAATTCAGGCTCCAAAGAGAAACCCAAGGACTTATATATTGGATATAACAGAAAGTGGAAGCTATACGTGACCTGTAGAGAATGTGGACCGGATATAAGATCTTTGTCTTCTCTTATCTCATTACAGAAATTTGGATGGAGAAACAGTATGCATCTCAAAGAGAAGTGGATCCAGGAGCTGATTTCACTAGCAATCACACCATTTTGGAAGGTACTCGATTCAAAAGAGCCATTTTCAAAGGGCAATACTGTAGAAATTTTGGGTGCTGTGAAGACAGAGATGATGCCTGTGTCACTCATTTCTATGAGGTGAATGCACTGTGTTACTGTGATAAATTCTGTGAAAGGGAAAATTCTGATTGCTGTCCTGATTACCAGTCATTTTGCCATGAAGAGAAAGAATGGCCTCCTTTCACAAAGCCTTGGTATCCAGAAGGTAGGCTTTGGGAATGTGTTTCAGCACTAATTATGTTGTAGTAGTTCGTCACAAGATCTGACAAACTTTCTCTTTTCCTCCTTCCTTCCTCCCTCCCTTCCATCCTTCTTTAAGAAAAAATGAATATTGGGATCACCAGAGGAAATGCCTGTGGGTTGTTAGAGTGTTTTGGCTTAGATGAAGGTATGTGAATCATACTAGCACCATCAGGAAAGTTCTGGTGTGACGGCTATGAATGCTGCTCTGAATCCTCTTTTTGAAACACAAGCAACTTATATAAAAGTTACTGGAAACTTTTTTTCTTTCTTTGTAAAAATGTATTGACAACAGGACTCTCAAGCTTTCTTGAGTGTAACCTCTTAGAGAATCTCATGAAAGTCATGTGGTCATCTGCTGGCTCCTGCAATATTTTACTTACTATCTCATGGGATTAATGGACCTCCTGGCATTAGAATCTATGGTTTGCAATGCCATTAAAACCAATACAAATGCCATACCAAGTCAGCCACCCACCCTGCCTAATACCAAATAGATTCTTCATTTGTATTTTCATTTTGTTTTGCTTTGCCAATCTGGGATTTTTAAACTATTAAAAACAAAGGAGGGCTTCATATAAAGTAATTGTAAAAGTCTAAGATTGAGTGGGTAAATATAAACAAGTCATAAAGAGAATGATGGTATTTACTATGTTGGTCTAATTATAAGAGAATGACTGCAGATTTTGAATTATCAACATATTCAAGGTTTGCAACAAATATAAAACTCTGTTGTTACAGTTATATGAGGCCTTATTTCTCTGTCACCCATTAGATCAAGTATCCTCAGCAGGAATGAGGGTTTAATCAGAGCTTTATCATACCATGGTAAATGGGTACAGTGACTAGAAATTACAGTTAGGACAAAATTTAATATAAACTAGAATTTGGTATCCTTCCAAATCAAGATCTTGTTTCAAAATCCAGAATCTGTTGCCTTCATTCTCAATGTCATCTAATTTCTAAAACTTGAGGAAATGCTTCTTAAAACACATATAATGTTAAAATTTCCACAGAATTGTCATTTATCTCAAGCTTTTGTCTTTATCAATAAACATCTCAGCAAACATTTATTTAACCCTAAAAAGTGGCAGATACTCTACTAAGAATGAGAGATTTAGATATACATAAAAAATTATTCATTGAGTCCTGGCTGGTGTGGCTCAGTGGATTGAGTGCTGGCCTGTGAACTAAAGAGTCACCGGTTCGATTCCCAGTCAGGACACGTGCCTGGGTTGTGGGCCAGACCCCCAGTAGGGGGTGCATGAGAGGCAACTACACATGGATGATTCTCTCCCTCTCTTTCTCCCTCCCTTCCTCTCTGTCTATAAATAAATAAATAAAATCTTTAAAAAAAATATTGAATGTCTCCACTGTGCCAGGTATAATGCTTAACTCTGAGGCAACCGTGGGTAAGAAACAAGGCAAGATCTTGTTCTCATTGAAGTGATAGTCAGGTTGGGGGATGTGTGTGTCAGATATTTAACAAATTCACTGTACAACTGCAAACAGTGATAACTTCTCTGAAGGGAGCACTTAAGGTGCTGTGAGGAAGTATATCAGAATATACCATTGATGTATAAAATAATATATACATTAATGCAAACAGGTCTGTTTTGAGCATATTTGCTAATATTCTTCATTTATTAATAAATATTACATCTAATCTTTTTTCAATCTTGAATAAATGAATAACATCAAATATGAAATAAAGTATAAAATAAAATATACATTTAGCCTGTGGCAGAGGGCAGCCAACGAAGACATTTAAACTGAGACTCAAGGAGTGAGGAGAAGGGATCTGACCTCAAAATCCAAGGGCTGTTTCAGATCTGAGACTGAGGAGCTTGGTCCAGGAACTAAAAGGACACCACCCTTTCTAGATAGCAATGATTGCTGGAGGGTTAGGGGTACCATAAGATGAGATTTGAGAGGTGAACAGAGGTCAGATTATGACAGGATGTATAGGCCATATTAAGGATTTAAGAATTCTGTTATGAGAACCCATGGAAAGATGTTAAGTAGGAATAGGTTTAGCTTCATAGGTGTTGAGCCTAAATATTACGTATAAGCTGCAGTGTTTCACATGTGCTAACAGGTATTTGAGCTTTTCTTTTTTGAGACATGTAGCCTCTTTAGAAAAGTAATTCCTACTTCTTCAATGTTCATTTTTGCCTGAGGGCTAGAATTTTGCTAA
>VMDR010012853.1:0-25873 GCA_007922815.1 Macrotus californicus | reverse complement strand
GAATTTCTCTGTCAGCATCAGCAGGACAACTATCAAAATTACTTGCTTCATGTTGTTTAGGAGCAGAAGTGATGAAGACTTTACTAATTTATATAGATCCTCGCTACAAAAAGGACTCCATTGATGGCAGGGCTTAATTTTGTTTATGGCGCCCAACGATAGGAAGAGAACAGGTTTTGAAATCAAGAAGCATGTGTTCATTTTCTGGCTTCATCTCTGCACCAGTATTATTCTTTATTAAACTCACCAAGCCTCAGTTTTCTCCTCTAGAATCTGTAAATGAGACTCGAAACTCCTTTACAGTTGGCTAAATACAGGGTCTGGCACAAATAACACCCCTTTTTATTACAAAATTGTAAGCATGTCATTTTGTAACATAACAATATCACACCCAAGCACACCATGTGGCATTTTAGGTGAAATGTTCAAATTAAAACTATATATCATTACCCCCATGTTATTACCCTACCAACCACACTCCAGCAGGCGTTACTTCTGCCAGACCCTGTATACGAATCCCTTAGTACAGCGCTGATGTCATTTATTCCTTCTTCATTGCTTTTCTTTTTTCTTTAATTTCTTAAAATTTATATTTAGAGAGAGGGCAAGGGAGGGAGAAAGAGAGGGAGAGAAACATTGATGGGAGAAACATCCAGCATTTCCCTCTCCTAAGCCACCCACACAGGGACAAAGCCCACAACTCAGGCATGTGCCCTGACCCAGAATCAAACTGGTTACCTTTCATTTTTGGGGATGATGCCCAACCAACTGAGCCACACTGGTCAGGGCGATATATTGCTTTTTTTTTTTATTGTGAGCTTTTCTTGATACTCCCCATTCCAATCTCTAACACATCTACAAACACACTTCCAAATAGATAACCTTATATTTCAAAGAGCAGTGATAGGTAATATTCTCCTTAAACATGTCAAAGGTGGACTCCTTACTTTGTTCTGACTTGTTTTGGAAGAAGTTCCTCTTTGTTATGATGCTGTGTCCCCCAAAGCCCTGGATTGATTCCCTCCCCTTTACCTTGGGACTTGAATTATTATGTCTCTTCTAAAACATTTACTCTTTGGAGGTCCCTGGGTGTATCATGGTCTACAAGCGTAGTCAAATTCTCCTTGGGTAATAAAATACAAATAAACATGCCTTTCCATCCCCCTAACTCCCTTCCTACCCTGTTATTTAATTGTTCCTTAGGAAGTGTCATTGTCAAGTCCCAAGGCCAGTTTTTGATCTTCACCCTTGAACCCTTTGTAACATTCGTCATACTACTATACTTCTTGAACCTTTGTCTCTCTTTGATTTTGAGTTGTTTGCTTTATCATAATTTTCCTTATACTTCCTTGACTGCCTATCATTCTTTGCTGGCTGTTCCATGTCCATCAAATGTTATTAATCTGCAAGAATTGTTCTTGACTCCCTTTAGGGCCTCACAGTACAGTCTGTCCCAGGATGATCTTATCCATGCTCAAGGCTTCAACTGTCATTTATGTGCTAATTACTCTCAAATCTTTGGCACTGGATTCTCTCCCATGCTCTAGATCTGTACTTCCAAGTACAGCACATTTTCTACATAGATGTCCTACAGCAATATCAACTTTATAATTGTGAATTGTATTGTTCATCTTTTCTCCCTAACCTCTTCTGCCTCTTGCATTCTGAACTTGCATTCATTGGTATCTGTGTTCACTCAGTTTCCCAGTATATATCACAGTCATTCTCATCGCCAAGCCTCTCCCTCTTTCTTCCCCTTAGTCACTGGTCCCTTCTTAGTTCTACCTTGTGCATGTGTCTAAGTCTGCTCTTCTTTCCTGATAATGCACCCATTGCCTTAGTCTTATCTTCATCCTCTCTCCTAGGAGGAGGGTTTTATGTCTCTGCCTAAAAACCCCTTTTTGCTATCTGTTGTCTAGGAAACACAAGTTCATAAGTCTGTACATGGCAAACATGCTTTCCAGACAGTGACCACCAGGAAGAGACCTAGAGTTGAACAAGTTGGGTTTTTTGCCCCTTGTAACAAGGGAGAACACACACCATGGGGCAGTGTCGGTGTCTTAGTAAAGGGGTATTAGAAAGGACTTATTCTAGGAGTTGAGCTAGTGGTTTTCTTTTTTTTTTATTTTAAAAGATTTTCATTAGGTCTGGCTGGTGTGGCTTAGTGGATTGAGTGCCGGCCTGAAAACCAAAGGGTTGCAGGTTTGATTCTGGATCAGGGCACACGCCTGGGTTGTGGGCTCGGTCCCTGGTGAGGAGGGGCGCTTGAGAAACAGCCACACATTGATGTTTCTCTCCCTCTCTTTCTCCTTCCCTTCCTCTCTCTCTAAAAGTAAATAAATAACATCTTCAAAAGATTTTATTGGGTCATTGCCTGGCCCAAATAAAAACGGTGTTATTTATTTATTTTTAGAGGGAGAGGAAGGGAAGGGAGAAAGAGAGGGAGAGAAAGCATCAATCAACACGTTGCCTCTTGCACACGCCCTAACCAGGGACTGAAGCCACAATCCAGGCATGTTCCAGGAATGGAACCCGTGGCCCTCTCCTCTATGGGACACCGCCCAACCAACTGGCCCACCCTGGCCAGGGCGGGCTTGGCTTTATTGATTGGTGGAGAGTTCAAGGAATCTAGCCTTACCTCTGGATTTGATGCTGCATGATTAGCGACACTTCTATGACTGCAGATGGAATAGACCAATGGACTCTATTTGTAAATCTTCCCTTTTTTTTTTTGCACCCCAGCCGGGGACTGAACCTGCAACCTAGGCATGTGCCCTGACCAGGAATCGAACCCATGACCTTTCAGTTTGCAGGACGATGCTCCAACCAACTGAGCCACACTGGCCAGGGCTGTTTGTAGATCTTCTTGATGAGAAGGAAGAATGAGTTTAGGCTCAAGTTAGTGAATAAACAGTCCCTTTAGCCAAGTTAGAGAGATGTTTGGCCGTTTTTATGGTTTAGACGGAGGTCTTGTTTTGCGTGTGTGAAGACAATTATAGAGTGGTCTTGTTTTCTTTTTCCTTTTGTTTTTCTTCATCCACTATGGCACAGGTGGCCTTGTCAGTTGTTGGTCACTGTTGTGTGCAATTGTTCCTTTTCCACAGGAGGGCACCCAGCCCCGCTGTGAGTATCCAACAGCTGTCACACGGAAGGACTACTGTCTCACTGGACGTGTCTGGCCTTCCTCTCCGTCCTTGGCACTCCCTCCCACTCATTTCTGCCACTTTCCCTGGTGTGCATTCTATATTTTTGCCTCACTGAAAGTCGGTAGTTTTCTTCACCATGCCATGACATTACTTCCTTCTCTGCGTTTGGCTTTTTCGGAAAACTGACCCTCAGTAATATTTCTGTACTTTTGGCTGGAAAATGCACAATCATCAAGTATCTCCTTCTCAGCAGAGTTACATTATGGCACTTTCTGTCTTGCAATGTAGTATATTTCTTTCCCTCACTGCATTCTGACCTTCCCCCGTGAATAACTTAGCAGCTGTACAACTTGGAGCCCGTTACATAACCTTTAATGTTCTCAGCTTGTTTATTTGTAACATGGGAATCCTAGTAATACTGACCTGAAAGGATTTTGGGGCTTAATATATACTAAGTGCTGAGAACGTTGTATAAGCCATAGTAAATGAAAAATAAGAACTACTACTATTTTTATTATTATTATTATTATTATTATTATTATTATTATTATTATTATTATTATTATATTGGTGGATTATTGGTGGTGTCGGTGCCTTAGGAGAGTATGCCCTATTATTACTGCTTCATTTCTGCAGTTTCAACAATGAATGCAGTGCCTGGCCCCCAAAATTTCTTTTCTGTGTAGAGCACTTGCGTGACCCACATTTGACTTAGGGTTAGGACAGCAATAGCAGGTGATTCTTTTCCTGTCCAATGGTGTAGTCGAGGAAAACGGAGTAGAGTGACTGGCTGGCTGGCTCATGGTCACACTAAAAGCGGTCAAGGTCTGAGACTCGAACCAGGGTTTTCCCAGACCTGAGTCAGTGTTTGTCAAACTGAGTCTGCCAGTTGACATGACAAATTTTCCCTATCCGTTATTATATTCAAAGCATGCTTCCTAGGTTGTGGAGTTTCTTGACATACATTCAGGGAAATATTGAATGGTCTGTCATTTTAGTATATTGGAGTCTAATTGGAAAAGCTGCGACAAATTTTGAGTCTCCACTAAATCCGCCAAGCAGAGAGGATTTTGGTGTGTGTGTCCGTACACATTGGCACACCTATACATCTTCATATTGTTTTGTGAACTGTAGAATATGGATTTTTAAAAGTAACATTCAGTAGTAACTGTGACTGCATTCTTGTTCTATCCATCACCTGGAAGGTTGTTTATGCTTAGGAACTGTGGTCTGTCATCATGAAAATGTCAACCATACTTGTGGCTGATTCAAATATGGGCTCGTCCAGAACTCTGCACCTAGAAGTCTCAGTTGGCAGCTTACAATAAGAATAGAGGGGTGTAGAAAGCAGAGATGAGGCACAAAATGCTAAGACTTATGGAGGAGAAATAGATTAGATCTGGTAAGTTGATTTACGTCCCGGGAGGCCATTTGCAAGCGGTAATGTCACTCAATGCCAGTAGAAGGGGAACAATGAGAAATCCAACATCACAGAATAAATATGCAAATTGTTTCATTCTTTGAAATAGCAAATAAAAATTATACCTTAATTCATTTGTAGTGTCATAGTCCATTTTAATGCTCACAGGAACACTGGATTCTTTCTATGTGTAATTTATTCATGGCCTTTTTTTTAATCATTTTTCTGGTAGTGGGTGGCCACTGTTGATTATGCTGTCAATGACATATTTCCACTTTCGTTTCTCAGCTACGTGCTATTTCATTATACATTAGTAAACATAGGATTATTTTAAAAATGTGATTTGATGAACTATTTTATGTGTTTGTCAATAAATATAATTTTCAGTAAAGGTTTCTTTGACTGTGAATAGTAGGGAAGCCCTTATAGCAATGTATTATGCATATAGGAAGAATAGATTAATTGGTCATGAAGTGTTTATTGGGTACTCACTGGTCCAAGACGGTGATTATGTATTGAAACAGAGCATAGGACAGCATCCTTTGAACTAGAAGTTTATACTTTCATCAGTGTTTTGTTTTGTAAATCCCTTTCCTCTCTTTTTTCTTTCCTTTAGTCCCTGGAATCTGTTTTTTAAACAAGATATTTTGAAACTGCTCTTTTACAAGGAGGCATAAGGTGGTGGTTTTGAGGAAGACCCCTCGCTTGCTCAAGGGGCCCTGCAATATGTCCCCAGAATTCTGAGGTCCCTTGGAATCAGTTGTGAAGATTTTTCTCCTCTTGATGAAATCAGATGCCCTTTTGAAAAGCTAATGGGAGTTATGGGCAGTAAAAGGTATACATCAATTGGGGACATAGATGTGAAACCTAAAGGGAGTTCAACAATAAACCATGGGATCTAAGTTACTAAATTTGTTAATCAAAGGAAGTATTCTAAACATTTATACATGAATATTAAACGCTTTAGAAAAACATGGCTATAAACCCATCTCTGTCAACACACACACACACACAGAGCTTCATAATAGGTTTTTTTATTCTTGTTATTTAGCACTTAAAGAATATGTATTTGACCAAGATGTTACCCCACATATGATGGGTACATGTCATAGGTATTTCACTAGATGCTCTGTGATCTTTCCTGACAGGTCTGTGATCAAGTGTGCCAAAGGTTAGTTGATAAGGTTGGGACTGTCCCCACTAGAGAGATGACCTGCACCAGAGCTGGTACCAAGTCACCCTGTTGTTCCCTGTGTCTTTACTCCTCAGTGCAGACCTTGGTAAATGTGTGTGTCATGAACAGTTGAATTCAGAAGGCCAGGTGACAGTAGTCTTCAAGTGCACGGCTCATGAACAGAATTTTGTTCTCATACTGAGCAGAAATTGGCCTCTCAAGAACGGAATCCTATTAATCAAGTTCGTGGAACTGTAGTATAAATTAACATATTTCATTTACTCATGTAAACATAGTATATTTATACATTTTTATGGAAATGTTAATGTATGAATCTACAATAAGAAACAATTACAGTTGTCAAACACACCAGAATATTCACTGTCTCATATCAATACGTTCCTTCCCTGTAGGTGAGCTATGTGGTAAGTTAACTTATAACCAGACTTGCAATTTATGAAAGCATAATAACAAGTCATGAATGTTCTGGAAGTTCATGCCAGCGTGTTGTGCTCAGTGTTTCCTTCCAGAGAATCTATAGGGGCAACCAAATGATCATAAAACTATGTTGCTGAGTAAAGAATGAGAACTGGGCTTTACTGATGATGTCAGATGACTATGTAATTGCATCAGGTGTTTGTATTTCTGATTCTACACACCAAGCCAGGGGTATTTTTGTGTGTGAAGAAAGCCTGTCTCTTCTAGCCAATGCATGTGTGTGCTCTGCTATGGCCTGCTTTCAAGAAAGAGGTCTTTCTTCTTTTTAAAGTTTTTATTTAATTTTTTTTTTACGTAGAGGGGAAGAGAGGGAGAGAAGCATTAATGTGAGGTTGCCTCTCACTTGTCCCCTACTGGGGACCTGGCCTGCAGCCCAGGCGTGTGCCCTGACTGGGAATCGAACCTGCGACCCTTTGGTTCGCAGGCCAGCAGTGTTCAATCCACTGGGCCCCAACAGGCAGGGTGAAAGAAATCTTTCTTTACGATAACAACCTCAGAGAATTTTTGTGAAGATCACATGACATACCCTCTGTGAGGTACTTCGTGGCTATTTAATAAATACTTGTAAGTAATGTGAATTCATTATCCCTTCTTTTTAGCTTCCTCTCTTGGGTCTTTTCATTGTTCATCTCACTTTGGTCTCTGCCTTGGATGCCTAACCCTTCTTCCGATGGCCACACTTCCCTTTCTAGGAGTTGGTCTCTTCTATCCAGGATAGGAATCTTTTTTGCCACATTAAGGATTGTTTGCATGTCTCTGCTGTAATTTATTATTTATATATTTGAACTTTTAGTTCTCAAGTAATCCACATTTCTCATGTCCACATTTTTGAGAATTGTGGGGAACTTTGGTTTCTCATCTGCGTGAACAGCAATTTTCATTGTTTAGTGGGGAGGGCTGGCAGTGACCAATGCCTGATGTGTAACAGCCTGGCATGTGTTGGACACTCAGAAACCATTGTTTGAACTTGTCATAGCCTTTAAGTCCTTTTCCTTTAGAGCAGGCCCCATTGATGTGTGAGGTAGAATTTGTGGCTGCATCATTCTTCGTGGTGGGGACTGTCCTGTACACACTAGGGTGTTGAACAGCAGCCCTGGCTTCTCTGCACAGTAGATGTCAGGTGTGTAGAGAATTGTGGGAGGAAAATTGGGTTATGGGAGTAGCAGAGAACTATGGCAGCTAGTGAGATTATGGGAGAAGCAGTGAACTATGTGAAAGAATTCGATTATGTCAGACCATGGAGACTTGTTGGAAAAACAGGCACTGATGGGACAGTGAATGGAGCTATAGGAAGTACAATGTCTGGGGGCGTAGTACAGGGAATTGTGGGTCCAATGTAGGGAATGGCTGGAGATAGAGGATTGTGAAGAGGAAAGGGGCTTGTGGGAGGAAACAGAATTCTTGGACAGTGCATAGGTTTGAGGGAGATAACAGGATTGTGGGAAATAATGGAGACTTGTGGACCACTGCATGGAATTATGGGAAATACCCGGGCTTGTAGAACAGTATAGGGAATTTGGGAAAGGTGGAATTATGGGGCAGCGCCAGGAATCACGGAAGACATAGAAGATTGTGGGAAACAATAGAGAAATGGGATACAAATGGAGCTTTGGGACACTGGCAGGAAACCTATGGAAGTGCGTGAAAGCTGTAGAATTCTGGAAGACATGGGGAATTTTGCCGCAGAACAGCTAATTGTGGGAGAGTATAGATCCTTGTCACAGGAATGGGAATCATCTCTCACCTCTACCCACTAGATGCCAGTAGCCTCACACCTCCCAAGTTGTTACAACCAAAAACATCTACAGACGTTGCCCAATGTCCCTCCAGGAGCAAAGTCAACCATGGCAGAGAACTACTGCTTTGTAGTAAGTCTGTAATAATCCAACCCAAATCCTCCTCTTGTTCCCAAGATGGCGTAGGTAAGGAACTATATTGGTGATGGTTCACGGAGGTGTACCTTTGCAGTCACCGTTCATTGTCAGTAGACTCTGCGTCGCCCCGTTGCCTGCTGCTGCCACGGGAGCTGTTCACACGCAGCGTCTCCCATCACTCCCTCACCTGAGGCAGCAGCCACCCTGGGAAAGTTTTGGTTTTATAATCACATGTAAAATATAGATACCTGGTGCTTGGTTTTAAATTTTAACTTGATGCATGTCATCCGAAATGAATTATTCATGATGAAGACATGATACAATCTATTGTAGAACAGTATTTCATAGAGAACCTTATTAACTGGGTGACTGTCAATAAAAGATGAACTTGCACGTCAGATTTTACTCCGCCATTTTACCAACTGGTTACAGCCCACTGCAAAAGTATGGGTAGAGATGATTAGAAACTAGAAATTAGGAAGCATGATTGATGGGGAAAAAATTTTTCATGCGCCCTGACTTAAATGTAACTCCTTAATAGGAAAACCATTTTTATTACGATTTTCCTCAACTTCATGCACCGAAGTATAGCACCATCGTCGCATTTAACTTATTCATATTCAGCTCTGTTAGTGAGGGTTTGGGTAGATAGAGGAAGTGGAGATACCTGAGGATTTACATAGTCCTGGGGATCCTGCCTCACAATTAGCCTGTGCTCACAGGCAGAGAGGCTGACAAACTAGAAACAGTCTTGTGAGTTGGCAAAGCCTCTAAAAAGAATATTTCAATGACATTCAAGGCTCCCTCACAGTTGACAGAGAAGTGAAACACATTGTCAGTGAAGCCGGCAAGTGGCCCTAGGGACATACTGACCAGGAAAGAGTTAGAGGGGTTGCTAAAATTGTCCCCAGGGGACAATGGTGATAACAGCCCAAAATCCCACGTTGGGATCTTCAAAAATGGGCTGAAGTGTCCTCAGCAGCAAGATACTTGCACGATTTAAGGGTTGAAACCTCTCCATAATTCTTTTTAGATTAACGTATGCAAACTCCTGCGTAGAGTTACTGTACAGAGCGGTCAGGGGCAATCGAGTTGTCCAAGGGTGAGTAGATGCAAACCTAAGAGGGTAATGGCCACCTCAGCTGGGTCTCCACTTTGGTCATCAGTCTCACGGGCTTACTCTGTGCTTCAGAAAAATGCCCCCATAGATTGACCCAACAGAAATGAGCTAATAAGGGGTTCTAAATGAGGGGTTCTAATTTGATTCTGGCCATCTTTACAGAAATTCTTTCCACAGCAAGGAATACTAATAGCATGTATTGTTTGTCTCTGAAAAACTTTCTTTATGTACTTTCTTTGTCATCCAAGATTTTTCTGAAAGCTCTATTTCCACTGCTCAGTCTTTCGTTATTTGTTTTCCTATTCTCTAATAGACTATGAGATCCTTGAGGGAAGGTCTACAGCCTCTGGTCCCTGCGGCCCACCCAGCTCCCAGCACGCAGCCTTCCAGTGATCAGTATGTAGGGGAAGAGCAGGGAATGAATGCTGATTAGCAGAAGACGGGCTCAGTGTAACCAGTGCCCCTTCCCTGCTAATTGATGTGTTTTCTTTTGTTGTGTCCACAAAAATCAAAATGTCTCTTACTGTTAAAAGTCTCTTAAATCCGTGTTTTATTAAAATTAACCAAAATTTGCTCTGGGTGGTGTGGCTCAGTGGATTGAGGGCCTGCCTGTGAACCCAAAGGTCACCGGTTCAGGTCCCAGTCAGGGCACATGCCTGGGTTACAGGCCAGGTCCCCAGTGGGGGGCACACGAGAGGCAACCACACACTGATGTTTCTGTCTCTCTCTTTCTTTCTCCCTATTCTCTAAAAAGAAAAATAAAATCTTTAAAAAAGAGTTAACCAAAACTGGAACATCATCCAATTCGTCGATTTGCCAAATTCTCCCACTGCTTATGCCATGAAACCATTAATCTAAGTGAGTGTTTAGTTGACAAATGCAATTCCAGTGATCCAAAAAAGGAATGTCCTTCGGGACATGGTACAAGTAGCATTAAAAGTTTGATTGAAAATAGTAGCTGACCCATCCAGTTCTGTCCATAATTCTCATGCAGAAATCACAGTGGTCAGCACTATCGTGACACAGGAAATTGTTGCAGAATCTTCAAATGGAAGGGGCTTTCAAGATGGGAAATATGAGCCCTGGCTGGTGTCGCTCAGTGGATTGAGCACAAGACTGCAAACCAAAAGGTTTCCTGGTTTGATTCCCAGTTCGGGCATCATGAAAAGAGAATGCGCCATCACTACATGAAACAAGTTGGATGAATCTCATAGACCCATGCTGAGCAAAAGAAGCCCAAAATCAATCATTGTATTCATTTGAAGTTGAATAACAGGCAAAACTCATGTATACTGTCAACAGTGGAAAAACAATGGGAGAAACTAAAGAAAGCCATTGTCACTGTTTTATGCAAAGCCATAGGGCCTGCCCTAGAGGCCATGAGAATAAGCAAGGGCTAAATGTGGCCACACTTGAGGCTGAGCTCAGGGCTTGACACAGGATGTGCTGAGTTCTCAGAAGGGATGCTGAAGTTTTCTAGCACAGGTAACTGTGAGGCATGTGCACACGCATGCACACATGCCTGCTACTCTCGTACCTAAAGTGGATAATGATCACCGTGTGATGGGACCATGTGTTTCGATGATCATTTGATGTTCAATGACATTACAAGCCTCGGCAGAATTCACCTCGACTGAGGTCTTAGCATTTTCCGGAGTGCTTCGGCTTCCTTTATTCGCACCTGTAAACCACAAGGACTCTACTGTGATACTTCACACTCAGAGATGCTCTGCATCTAATTAACATCCACCTTGTATTCTGTACAGATCACTCTTCACTGTGAGAAAGTGAAGTAAGGTCATTGCTGAGCTGGTGCAGCATCCCTTCTGTATCCAAAGGCCTCTGCAGTCTGCAGTTGTAGGAAGCTTTGTCTTTCCAGGGTCATTATGACTTCAGATTTTGATGCTTCTTAACTAACTTTTAAGAGGTACTTGGATTCTGTTCCTATGAGCACAGAAAGAGATCCTGAATGTATCTTATTTCTTTTTTTTTTAAGATTTTATTTATTCATTACTAGAGAGAGAGGAAGGGAGGGAGAGAGAGGAAGAGAAACGTCAATGCATGGCTGCCTGTTGCGCACCCCCAGCCTGGGACCTGGCCCATAACCCAGCCATGCACCCCAACCAAGAATCAAATCGGTGACCCCTTGGTTTGCAGGTCAGTGGTGGATTCACTGAGCCACACTACCCAGGGCTGTCTTTTCATTTCTGTGTGTACATCTTGGCCCTGCACAGGTGGATTTCAGGCTTCACACATGGCCTGTTTGCTGAGTTGCGGGCCTGTGCATGTGAATATATCAGAATGTTCTTGAAAGAGCCACTGCCTGGGCAGTTCTTTGGGGCTTCCTGATGAATCCCCAGTGAGTGTCATGGCAGACACTGTAGGGGAGGGACTAGATGACCTCGAAGCCAGGCTGTCCCAGGAAGACTGAGTCCAGCAAACAATGGGGAGCAAAGTGCCCTGTTCAGAGCTGTGCCTGATCTTGACTCACCAAAGTGGTGGAGGTGGCCTGGCAGCCATGTTGGCATTTAATAAGAAAGAAAGGTGGGGAAGATTTAATTATGTGACAATAAATGATGTGTTTTAATAAAAGACTTTATTAAATCACCACCTGGGCAGCTCTAGGGAGACAGCTTCTCACCCGCTGCTGAAAGGGCCTTTTCCCCTGGCTGTGCACCATTGGTCTGCGTGGAGGCTAAATCATTTTCCCTATGGCTGAGAATTCCCTCTCTGCATTCCCTCTGGAGCAAATTTTCCTGTAAAGGACCTCGGCTGTGTGGGCCTTATGATCCAGGCTGCAGCTACTGCACTCTGCCATTCTAGCGGGACATATGTCACAGACAGTGCCCATGTGAGAGAGCACGGCTAGGTCCCAATACAACTTTACCTACAAAAACAGCTGGCTGTGAGATTTTGCCTGTGGGCCATGCTTTGCCATCCTTGCTCTAGGGCACAGGAGGCAAACACAAGGCCTGCAGGCCGAATCTGGCCCTCTACCTTGTTTTATCCGGCCCGGCACCTTGTTTCTACCCGGTGGCGGTGCCGAGTTCTCGCTTAACTGTTAAAAAATAGTTACATTTATACAGTCCTGAAGTTACATTCGGTCCTTTGAAGGCAACTGTGAGGCTGATGTGGCCCCCGGTGAAAGTGAGTTTGACACCCCTGCTCTAGGGATTCCTGCATGCTCAGAGCTGTGTTCGGATGGAGCTACCGTGTGCCTCTGCACTGCCCCAGGAATCTGGAATCTTCATCTACACAGAGTTCTCCCTGAGAGATACCCATAGAGTCCCTCTCACTGTTGAAAAGTTAATGTTTAAACAGTGAACTGAAAAGTCTAAAAAACTAAGGCCTGGAAATTCTGGAGGCCTAATGTTTTCTTGTCTGGCGGAAGCATTACAACAAACATCAAAACCTTTGCACCTTTGTTTGCCCTACTTCATACTATTAAATTTATGTTTGAAGTGAGAAGCTGATATATGAACGTGAGTTAATTTGATCATTTACTAACCTGTGTATGCCGTGATGGTAGAGACCATCGTCTTGGCTACCCGTTTTATACTCAGCCCCCAGTCATAGGTGCATAATTAATATTTTTCACATGAACTAAGGAATCGGGCATGCAGCCAGAATTGTTTGTTATCCGAGAATATTCTGAAAGCAAAATAAGGTAGTATAATACCAGTGCTGAAAACACGCCATCCTTACAGGATGCATTGGAGCGCACTTCAGGCAGGGCGTGCTTGTGCTGTGTTCTGGGGTTGCAGATTCACTCTGCTCTGTTGCCAGTCTGGCTGGTCCCCTTGTTGTAAGAGGTGCTGGCTGGATCAGAAAGGACATCTGTGCTTGTGAAGGAGCAAAGCTAACTGGTCCCCACAGTTCGGATTCTGCTCATACGTGATCTCAGCACTGCCCTTGCGGCCTAATGAGCTGAACAATGTCAACGTAACTCATTGCTGGCCATAGTTCTAGTCAGCGCCCCCGGGAAAAATGGAGCGAGAATGTCCAAATGAAATTCAGAAACCACCTCCTGTCCCGTGTCCTCCTACCTTTCCTCCAGTGAATAAATACTATTGTCATTAAATAAAATCAATAGTTTTCTTGGAGGCATATCCAGCATAAAGTAGCATTCATGTGGAGCAAAGGAGTGACTGCTTGTAAATTTATATTATCCCCAAGCCAGCGCAGCTAAGTTGACTTAATTTGAGTAGCTGGACATAACAGGTAACTATTTTCAACTTGAGTAGTAGTATACCCTAATATGACCAGAAATCTTTATCTGCCCAGCAGGGAAGACGATAATAATTCCTTTACATTTTCCGCTCTATTTCTGCTGGTAGATGGATGTTCCTCTCTAGATTTCCTTGTGTTCTCTTTGCCCTTTACTGATCTTCTATAGTCTTACATTTTACTTCGTAAAAGCAGCATGATCTGCATGGGAACAGATGACATGCAGGGAAAAATGATTAATCGTGGTGACTAAGGGAATTTGGGTCGTAGGCTCTACTGATTGGCTAGGGTCACGGTAGGGCGTGGTCGACCCTTTTGTCAGGCCCCGATGTCACCTAGAACTTGGCTCTGGCTGGTTTCCTGAGGGTGTGGTTGGTGGGTTGCTGTGCTTTCCTGGATCTGGGGCCAAAACCCAGCTGAGGTCAGGGGGTTATCTTTAATTTGAAGGAAACCCTGTTCCCTTCCTCAACAGGCCTACTTATGCTTGTTATTTTTTTAAAGATTTTATTTATTTATTTTTAGAGAAGGGAAGGGAGGGAGAAACAAGGAGAGAAACATCCCATGTGTGGTTGCCTCTCACATGCTCCCAGCTGGAGACCTGGCCTGCCACCCAGACATGTGCCCTGACTGGGCATCGAACCGGCCACCCTTTGGTTCATGGGCAGGCACACAATCCACGGAGCCACTTCAGTCAGGGCTCATACTCATTTTTTAAAGCACAATTACACAGATGAGAAAAGTTTTGTTTTCAGTTGGACAGAGGAGACTATTTTAAGCCAGTTAAAAGGGGTGAGAGACGGGAGGCGCTAACTGATGACCAATGGTTCTCACAAAGTGGGATCCCAGGGATGGCAGAAAGATCATTTTTCAAGGTGTTGTTCGGCTCTGAGTCACTATACAGGCAAGAGAGAAGAGACGATGCATGTATTTACCAGAACTTTGAATTGAAAAGCAACTTTCAGGGAGCTGACGACCGAAGTTTCAGAGGTATTACCCAGGAAGTTGCTAAACCCCAATCCTTTGAAAGAAATAAGGCTTTGTGAGTTCTTTTCCCATGTTTTCATCATTATAACCAAGTCCTTTTAATTTCCTGAGGAATGAATAGTTTCCTTTTATTGTTGAAATCTAGTTCCTGACGTGAATCTTGTCGTATTTTTAATTTTCATTTTGTTATTCTCAGTGGATCTGACCCCCTCATCCTGCATGGATTTTTGAAAATTGCTCAATCTGCAGGTTTTAAAGTGGAGTTTCTCCAAAATTTAACGCGATGGGTGGATGATAATGTAATGCCTGTGATGTAAGTGTGTTAAACTACAAGTGCAAATCAGGACTGAGGAGTGAAAAGTGTCTATAAATGATTGTATCTGTAAGTGGTGTTAAACCCACTCTAGGGTTCGGATTTGGTGGATATCTCTGGAATTCACAGTAAAACCGAAGACTATATCGTAGCTGTCAGTATCAGAAAGTCGTGTCTATTCAGTCAGATAATTAATGAATTCCTTCCACAACTAGGCATGGAGAATTGTGTAAGTCTTAGACACTCTCTTTAAGTAGTTTAGGTTGAAGAGCACAGTAATAACTGAGTCAGTTCCACTAGATAGTAAGGGCGGTGATATAAGACAACTCTCGTTCCTTGGAAATACAAAAGATGTTCTTAGCTTTGAGTATTAAGCAAGTTTCCTGCAGAAGGTGGGGCTAAATTGCCTTAAAAAAGCTCTGTTTTACAAAGTGTAGGGCACCTAAGGATAACCTGGAGGGAGATCTTCTCAAAAATACGCATCTCCAGACTGCTCTTCTCAGAGCTTCTAAATCATTTTCAGAAGTGAGGCTGAGGATTCTGTGCAGTGGCCTTGGTGGTCTGTGGACCCTACACTCAGCTAGTGGGTTGTAACGGATGCCTAGAAATTATCCAGTGGTATTTGAGCTAACATCCCATCGAGATGCTCGGAACGTAAACATCTCAATTTCAAATGAGCCTATAGTTGCTTTGGGAAAATCTGAGGTTATGAACATTGAGTGCTTATGGTTTATGCATGTTTTTATGACTTAAAAAAAACCCTTAGTAATAGACTTGTTAGACCTGTGTTTCTCTGTCTCCTGAATGTGGTGGTAGGGCCACTTAAGGGACAAGGGACTGGGGACAGCGTGATTAAAGAGGGACTTTAATTAGTGACACAGCTAACAGCGCAAAAGTGGAGGCATCTGCCACCGTTGCTAAATATAATTGCTAGAGAAAAGTTTATAAATATTCATTTCAATGTATTTCTCAGAGCCTCCTGTTTGGAACCACAGCTGCTGGGCTGCCTCAAGAACACAAATGCGCCACCATTAGCGCATTCTTCAAGGAAGAAAAAGGGCTTTATCTTTAATGCGCAGGCATTTGAGTAAAGAGCACGGATCAGCGATTTCTATAGCTGCCATTTTGCATGTCATATTTATTAGACAGTGTTACTACTTATACTTTAGGTGTTCTGTACTTTCTCTGATTATAGCTTTCTCAATTTAATAGTTATTTTAATTTAACTTCTGCCGAGTGACTAATATAATCTTTAATGTCTGGTGTGATTAAGTTTTGAGGTGGCTTGCCAGAAAATTTGGCTAAAGATTATTAAAATGAACTTCATTTTATTTTTCAAACAGAAATCTGGAAAAGCCATTTCACTTTCGTGTTGAAATGAAGGGATTTGGGGAAGGTTTTTGGTGTTAATCTTCCAGGTTGCTGTCTTGAGATGCGCGTGGTGATGATTATTCATTGCCATACTTGTGCCGGTGTGTCTCCAAGTTGTGACTAAAAGGACAGCATTTCTGTGACAGTCTCGTTGCAGGGATTTCTTTTTCTTTCTGCCCTCCCGGGTTCTCTGACTGGGGCCCTGTGAATAGGACTGATGAAAGGCAGATGAACTGGAGGAGAGTGTACAGATTTATATAAGTTTTACATGCTAGGAGAGCCTTCATAAGGAAGTGAAGACCCAGAGAAGCAGTTCAATTTGTGGATGGGAACTCAGAGCAAACACAAAGAGGGAGGGACCTGCCTGGGAAAATCATCTGTAAGGGTTACCTAGCTGCCTGGGAAGAAGATGGGCAAGGCTGGAATTCAACATATGCAGATTCTCAAGGGGAAGTAAGCAGGACATGCTCCTGGCATCCTTCTGGGAGGCCCGAGCAAGGCAAAAAGCAGAATTCACAATGGGCAGATTAGAATGGGAAGTGGGCATCAACAAACAAACTGTTGTCTAGTGAGCTTGTTACTGATTCTAGGTTTGGCCAAAGATCTGTGCCTATGGAGAGGGTCTCAACCAGGGGCCTTTTGTCTCTCATGGGACATTTGTCAGTGTCTGGAGACATTTTTGGTAGTGAACAAATCTGGAGGAGGGGGAGACACAACTGGTGTCCAGTGGGTAGAGCCCAGTGATGCTGCTGAATATCCCATAATGCACCAGGCAGCCACCACCATGAAGAATGACCTGGCCCAAAATATCGATTGTGTATCAATTGTGCTGAGGGTGAGAAATCACTTCAGCAAGCAGATGAAGGTGATCTTGCTGAGAAACACAGATCTCAAAGGACTCGTTAGGCTTAGTAAACTAGGTGAATTATTCCAGTTTATACTCACTTTCAGATTTCTTAAAGAACAACATCTCAGGTGGTAACGGCCCGGTCTCATTTCTGAAAAGAATGATAAAATTCAAAATATTCTCAACCATTGTGTGTTTGGAGATGATATGACCATAATGTTTTTTATTAAACTCAACTGAAAACCTGACCACGTTATTTATCATTTTATCAAAGATAAGGAGTTTTGCTGATGCTTTTCACCTTTCCCTTTTCTTCTCATTATTTTAGATCCACTTCTGAAATGCATTCCTCCACAAGGGTATTCAGGTAAATCCTCTCTGTTTTGTTCTTGCTTTCAGCATTACAAAGAATACCACGGAAATCTTCCAGCATTCTGAGGCCTTCTCTTTGACATTACAGAGTTTGATTTTAAGCCAGGCCTACAAATGCTAGGATGCTCTGATCACACTGTCTTGTTTGGAAGTAAAAATCTTTTATAGTTACGGGGATCATCATCGAACATGGCGTGCGCAGTTTAGTATCGTTTAATGTTACGAAAAATATTAAAATTTATATGCGAGGGATGTTTAGTTCTGATTTAATGAACTTCCTATTGCCATTTTAAGTTCTGAATGTGGAAGCCATTTGAATTTTAAGGTCTTTGATGACTGCAGAAATTGGATTTCAAGTAAATGTTGTGGGGGTGGGGGAGGGGGATTTCCTTCTTCCCTCCTTTGGTTCTTTTGGCTGCTTGAATAATTAAAATCACATAAGACAGATTCACAGACGAAAACAATATGTACTTACAGAGAATACACACAAACACAATAGGTTCCAAAGATAGGGAAAGTGAATTATAGGTGTTATTCTGGTGTAAGAAGGAGGAGGGACAAGTCTGAAACTTGAAGGGGAGGTAAGGCACATTAGAGGAAATGAAAACGGTTAATGTTTGGTAGTCTAATGTTTGCTGGGCTACACAGAATGGATGGGTCATGGAGAGGACTTCTGTCCAAGGGCCTTGCTAAGTTCTTCCCTGTCTGTCATACCTGCTAGTTCATATGATACCGTAGTTATCTGTGATGGTATCTCCCTTCCTGGAACAGGATTCTTTTTCTTTTCTTAAGATTTTATTTATTTATTTTTAGAGGGAGAGAAACACCAATGTGTGGTTGCCTCTCATGTGGCCCCCACTGGGGACCTGGCCCGCAACCCAGGCATGTGCCCTGACTGGGAATCGAACCAGTGACCCTTTGGTTTGCAGCCCATGGTCAATCCACTGAGCCACACCAGCCAGGGCAGGACTTCTATCTAAACTCTAGAGGGAAAGTGAAAGTTTCTTCCTGAGTCTTTTGATGATTGAAAATAATTAGCTTAAGAGAATCATTAGGCCAGAGAGACATATTTTGGGTGGCGAAATTTGCTCCCCTCCAATGGCAAAGACTTGGGTTCTGTCTTGTCACTAATAAGGAACCATTTCCTTTATTCTGCCTTGTTGTGATGAGAATGCAGGGGAAAGTATTAAGAATATTTACGTGAAATGACAGACTACTAGAAAATGGTAATTTGGGGGTTCTCTTTCCACTGTCTTTCCGGGCAAAGCCTTGAGTTGTTTGGGATGAGAATGTGGTGGCTCTGTTTGTTGAGTTTGCTTACCAAATATCGATGTAAGCTTCCCCAAAGTGTGAACGGTGTCTAGTTAGAGCAGAGGCAACATGAGAAGTGGCTTTCCTTTGACTGTCCTGCCAGACCATTGGCGGTGGGTGCCCTGGAGTCCTAGACGCTGAGAAGCACTCTGATTGCTCTGCTATGTCTGCTGCTGGCGCCCAGCGAGGGCCAAAAGTGCAACTTTGGTGACATACAATACCTGGATTGATGTTGGAATGCTCATTTTGGTTATTCGGGTATTTATGTTTCATGTTTGATTGTGTACCTCGGCAGGGGTGTCCAACCTTTGGGCACCTCTGGGCCACACTGGCAGAAAAAGACGTGTTTTGGGCCACACATTAAATACATGGCGACACGTAATCACACAGAAAAATCTCATAATGTTTTATGTCAATTTATGATTCTGTGTTGGGCCACTTTCATAGCCATCCTGAGACACATGCGGCCTGCGAGCTGTCGGTTGGATTTTCCGGATACAGAGAAATGTAGAAAGTTCTGTAATGTGAAGTGGCTGTCAACTGTATTTTCTCTGCTTCCTTTTTTGGCTTTCAGTGTCTTGTACTACGTTGTCATTGACAACCTCTGTGCCTAGTTTCGTCAAAATATACCATTATTTTTAATTTTTAAACAAGATTTTATGTATTTATTTTTAGAGAGAGGGAGAAAGAAAGGGAGAGAAACGTCGATGAGTTGCCTCTCATTCGTGCCCTGACCGGGTACTGAACCTGCAACCCAGAAACGTACCCTGACCCGGAATCAAGCTGGAAACCTTTTACTTTTTGGGACCTCAACCAACTGAGCACATCCGTCAGGGCCGAAAACATACCTTTAAATAGTAGACTCTTTGCTGGAGTGTAATTAGATGGGACATGGCAATGAACATCTTTTCATTTATATAGAGGTTTGCTCCTTATGCAAATACTTCCAGAAGTGTCCTGAAAATTTAGTGTTTCTTTTTTATTTTACAAAAGTTCTTTTCAGATATGATAAGGGTACCAATACTATTCTCTCTAGAAGATTTTCTTGAGATATAAGCTTGATTTGTCCTTTAAGATAAAATTATAAATAATATCCAAGTAAGTACCTGCTTTCAAGCAAAACAAGTTTTAAAATTCTGGACCATTGTACAAATGGACATATGTCAGTGCCGCCACTGCTGCAGATTCAGAAATACAGAGATTGTTGCTGAATATGATGAGTGTCACCAATCAACAGTCATCGCTGTGTGCCTCAATCCTTGGAAAGAGGCTTTTCTAACCTGTTTCAAAAGCTTTCACATTTAAGGTTCAGCAGCTTCTGGCCTCATGTTTTAAGAATAGGAAAATCAGCACACTCTGATTCGTTCCCAGGACTACTGATTATTGCTAGGCCAAGTAGACCTGTACCATCGGAGGTTCAACTAAAATGATTGCCTGGTTGATGGGCGTGGGTTGAAAAATGCCATTCACGAGGTGGAAAACTCAGCAGGTCAGCGTGGGAGTCAACATATCTGTGAGGATTCTCTTTGAGTTTGAGAGCCACTGATTGAAGTTTTGCAACAAACTTCCCGCCAGACTTTCAGATTGCCAGACCATAGAGTGCAACAGCAAGATTTTCAAAATGAATGAAGCATATTAAACAAAGTGCTCTTCATTACAAATATTAATAGAAATGATTCCACTGGAGCACATTCTGTGCCATTAATAATAGAACACACAGTTAAAGATACATTTATTCTCTCCATTTAAATTTTTCATTTGTGTGTGTGAGATGGGTAAATCATTTAGCATAGTCTGGGTCAGGGGTCAGCAGAGCAGGCCTCCAGGGCCATATCGGGGCACTGTGCCCTCATGTACATGTTTCCTGTGGCTGCTTGGTGGGGCAAAGGGAGACTCAAATACTTGCAGCAGACACTATGTGGCCAGTTGAGCCAAAGGTACTTCCTATCTGGCCTTTTTTACAGACACAGTTTGCTTGACCCTTGGGCTAGGCTAAGAAGACAAGGATGGAAAACAGATATCCTGTCCTGTCTTTCCTTTACGTAATATTTTTTTCTCATGCCTCATAGTACTGGTTCTCATATGTGGCTGTGCACTGCCATAGTCTTGAGACTTTGGAAAAAAATACTGATTTCTGGTCCAGTCCTGGTTGTTACAATGTAAGTGGTAGTGGGTAGGTCCTGGAGACCCAGGAGATCTCCTGTGCAGCCATGTTTGAGAAGCACGGCCTTACACTGTCGGGCACTCCTGACGGGATGTGCACTTCTCTGCTGGCTGGAGCTGCCCCCAAGTCACATGACAGAATCTGTTCTCTTGCCGGTGTGTTCCATGGAGGAGTGCTTGAGGAAAGCGATCCCCACATTTAGTGGAAAGAGTAAGGGCTTGGGAATCGCAGTCCTTTGGCAAACCTTCAACTTCCTGAGGCCTCCTTGGGGCTGTTGCAAGAAGTCCTGAGATCTTGGCCATGCAAAACACATTGGTGCTCTGGACTTGGGATAAACACGTAAAACCCATGGTCTTCCACCGTGTGCGTTTTGGGGGCTGTCCTTGGCTCTCAGGTGCCTGTGTTTACCAACTAATGGAGAACACTTATTGGCAGTGCTCCTGGTGGTGGTCTTTCATTTAAATGGCAATGCACGGAGATTGGAAATTCCAGCAGTTTGGCCATGGTGCAGTCCTTTCCCTGCTTGGATTATTTTCAGTAACAACCCTATTTCTGAATGCCTGCCACATAGTGTTATTTTGCAGCTCTTTGCCTGGCTGTCCTTATTTATAAACACTGTTTAAAGAGTCTTTATCAGCATTTGCCTCTGGAATTTATAAATCACTCAGTGCAATTTGCTGTGAAACCACTGGCGGTTTGTTTGTGTGTGTGTGTGTGTTTGTTTGTTTTAGCTTCATTGAGAGCCACACATGGAATATTCAGGAGATAGCAGTTCACATTCTGCAACATGGCTTGACAGTCTAAGGCACGTCTATCTGAGCCATTTGATATGATTGATTAGTTCATTTCCACTGCCAAGTACTGTTCTCATTTTACAAATGAGGGGAATTAGGCAAAACGAGGACAGAGACCTTCTTTAAGGCCATGCAGCCAGGCAGGGGCTTTGGGGCCTGGAACTCAAAGTTCCTGGCTCCCCAGGCTGAACTTTGCCCCTTCATCCCCTTCCCCCCCTCACTAGACAGGGAAAACACCTTCTTGGCGTCCCTGTTCCCTGAATGCAGAGCGCCCCTAGCGGCTGCTTGTAGTACAACACCGGACCAAGTCTGTTCCCGCCGCGAGCAACACTTCCTCGAACTTTATTATATTTTGCTCGGAAAGGCATAAATGCCGATAGATCCATTGAGAAACAGATGTTTCGCTTTTTAAAATTAAACCAGGACTCTGGGAAGGCAGCATCAGGTACACAGAAGTCAGGAAGTAATTCCAGGCATGTTCTAGAGGGAAGGCGATAACCACAGGATGCTTTCTAAATAGGATGATTTAGCACGTGGGTATGCTGCTTATTTCATTTGGAAGGCTTTTGAAAAGAGGTGCTGTGGACCCTTGACAAAGGCAGAATTTAAGGAAAAGAGAAATGTACCCGACTTAATGATACCTCGAAAGAGAAAATGGTGAAAATATCCTTGTTAGAAGTTTATTAAAAATTTTAATTTCTAGACTAAGTACCAATGGAGAACCTTTTTCTGTGCAATGTAATCATGTTAACATCCATGACAGTGCCCCTGAGGGGAAGCAAGATGCTCCATTATCAAACAAAATCCACTTCTCTCTGTGCACTTTCCGGGGCAGCAGAATACATTTTTGAAATTGTAGAAATGAGTTCACGCCATGGCTGAGCCATGTTTATCCACCAAGAACTCCCGTTGATTGATTTTATTGCCTTGATTCTTTAAATGTATAGGGACTTCGCTTGAGCTAATACGTGTGTTCAGAAACATATCTTTGGGAGATACAAAGATGTGGTAGAGTTTCTATAGATAGAGCAGGAGCATACCTGGAAAAAGAAGTGAATTGTACAATTTCTTAATTATCAACTCAGTGGATAGAAGCATGCATGTATATGAATTTGGGTTTGGTATTACCTGATGTCTGTTCTCATGAGGCTTATCATCCAGGTCGGGGGTGGGGTATGATCAGAAGCAGAGAGTCACATGAGTCTAGATGTGGTTCATGCTGTACACTGGCTCCGAGCAGCCCCTACGCAGAGCTGTACCTGCTCAGCCAGCGTTCCACACTCGCATCAATGCAATGGATAGGGAACACAGGAGCCCAAATAGATTGAGGCAGTTATCGCTAGTGGCACGCGCATGTTTGTGTTGGTTCCCTGGAGCCCTGAGTTGCCGGGGGTGATGTGGAGGTGGTCTGGGTGGCTGCAGGCTACAAAGGAGGTTGGTATCTGACCCACCCGGGACACATGGAGCCGAGGAAATGCCCGGTGTTGTAAGGAAACCGTGAGCAAACCTGCCCATCCTCCTAGTGAGATAGAGTCTCTTTATCAGCCTGTAGTGAACATGAGCAGTTCTCTGTGGAGGGAGGGAGACCTTCCCATAATTTAATAGCTCAGAGTGCAGGGGACACAAACTCTTTCTGTACTCTCCAGGTAAGGAAATAAATCTGTGGCCTAGGGCTGTAATATCTTTAGCTTGAGGCTGTTTGCTTTCCAAACATCCTTAGACAAAGCTCTCCATGCCCTTGACTCAGAAGTCTACAGAAAAATCTATATTATCTCTCCTAACACCAAAATGATGTGATGTTATGTGACATGACCGCAGGGTGTCAGAGGTGTGGGGGCTGACCTGAGATGAGACACGTGAAGACAGCAAATTATATGCCTAACTCCAGAATGGTGGTTTATCAGAGACAACATGAGGTGTGCAATGTGCTTTGTGTGTCCACGGGACTTAAAGAGCAGACTGGCAGGAGCGACATGGCCAAGCAGGAAGGGTGGGCGGCCAGTTGGGGAAAGGTGAGAGCCAGGTCATTCCAGGCCGAGGCTCCTGGGCTGTGTTTGAAGTTGTGAGTCCATCAGAAGTGTCCATGGGGCCTGTGTCTTCCCGAATGGGACCTTGTGTATTTTTACATTATAGCTTCAAACCAGGCAGTGGGTAAATATACCAATTTAGCTGGTTGCAAGCAGCATTTTAAAATAATGACATAGAGTGGGACAGAAAATATAGAGAGGGTTATATGTAGTAGTGTTTCATGAGTCTTTTGTTTTCAAAATTCAAATAAGTTGCACTTTTTTCTTTTTAAAAATCTTTTATTTAAAATTGTTTGTATTTTCTGATTTTTAGAGACAGAGAGAAACATCCATTTGTTGTTCCACTTATTTATGCATTCATTCCTTGACTCCCGTATGTGCCCTGACCAGGGGAACAGACCTGCAGCGTTGGTGTATCGGGTAGTGCTCTATCCCATGAAATACCTGGCTGGGGCCCATCATTCCTATTTTGACATCTCTTGGAATCAAGGTGGGATCACAGCCAATGGCATCTAAGATTTGATGACATACTGTGTAAGTTTTTCACATATGCATGTGTGGTGTGCTTTGGTTTGCAGTATTTATTTCTGCCAGTGGGTCACAGCCAATATTTCACCTCCCGAGCCCTACTTCATAGTAGCATGTCTGAGGCAGGCTAGAGGAGGTAGGTAGAGTGCTCTGTAGAAAATAATTCCCCTATTCTTGCTGGAGGGTTGGGGGCTGTAAAGGGGGAAAAGTTGGGAAAACTGTAATAGCATAATCAATAAAATATACGTAAAAAAAAGAGAAAAGAGCCCTGGCCAGTGTAGCTCAGTGGAGCTTGAGTGACAGCCTGTGAACCAAAGGGTCACTGGTTCAATCCCCAGTCAGGGCACTTGCCTGGGTTGCAGGCCAGGTCCCCAGTGGGGGCACACGAGAGACAACCACACACTGATGTTTCTCTTCCTCTGTCTCCCTCCCTACTTCCCCTCTCTCTAAAAACAAAAGAATCAAATATTTAAAAAAAGAAAGAAAGAAAATAATTCCCCCATTCTGACTTGGGTGCTTTAGAAGAGATAGAAGTAGCTCTGGGCTCTGGAAGCAAATAAATAGCGTTGTTACTTGGGCCGGGTAACCCCAGTACATCAGAGGGAGTAGAATCAAGCAGCTGTCACAGAATGGGGTGGGGCCCAGTGCTCAGGGGGAGCTCTTGAGCTGACAAGGAAGGCTTGGGGCTCTTGAAAGCACTCTGCTCTGTTTGGGAAACCAGCCGGAGTAAAGACTCAGCCTTAGTGGGTCCGAGGGTGGTTTCCTGGCCAAGACTTTTTGAAGAAAGAACCAGGCCACACCCCCTTTCAAAGTATGGGGCAGCCAGGCTGGGACACTGGGGAGCCAGCCAACCTCAGGAGGAGGGGGCTTCTCTCTCCTGGGTTCTGGTCTTGGACCACTTCTCAGCCAGACCCAGCATGTGGTTTGTTCACTCTTTATGTCTCATTCGCCTCTGCAGAGGGGTCACTTATGGGGAATATGCTCAAGGAGAGATCTTTAGACTGCGCTTTGGGAGTCTAAGATCTGGGGACTGGGCCTCTGAGACTAAATGGAAGCCTGGCCAAGGCCCTTCTAGCCCCAAGTTCAGCTGGAGTCCCACAGTGTTGCTTGGGCTCATGGAAACCCATCTGCACACATATGAGCTAAATTCGTTTAAGAGTAAGCTTGAGCCTGTGGGGGAAATTAGTTACTTTAGCGACAAGGAGGGATGGATGCTTTGGTGGGAATCCTGGCATGACTTCCATGTTGTTATCTGTTGAGAGGATCGACAGAAGGGATGGGTCTGCAAAAATGAACACGGGTGGGTTGAGACAACAAATGGAAGGAAGACATAAGAACCTGCTTTTCATGCATTAAAAGTATATTCCTGTGCTTCTGTCCCTCCTTGTCTTCATTGCTGCAGCGCAGATACGAAGTGGGAACAGACAACCATCTTTTTGTTAGTATGAGACTAGCTTCGTCTCTATAACATGTTCATGTGTACTTCCAGTGCTGTAACCTTTTCCAAGGAAGTGAATTTAGTCATATCCTGTTTCCCACAAGTACTCCAGAATATGACCTTTACTAGTTGTCAAATCACTGAAGGAGGCCCTGGACCAGTAAATTAGCAAGGAATTGTTCACACCATAGCCTCTTCCCTTATATGTGGGCTATATATATATAACATCCAGAGGCATTTCTTGAGCTTGACAAGTGACAATTTT
>VMDR010012852.1:15768-25979 GCA_007922815.1 Macrotus californicus | reverse complement strand
TGTAAGTATTAAGAGGAAAAAGAAATAATTATATTGATGCTCTTTAAAAACTATTTTTCCTAGTATGAGGTTTTGTATTCACTCAAAACTATTATCATTATAATAATTTAATTCTGTAATCCGAAAATGCAGCCCTAGCCTTGCAATCGTATTCACACATGAGTGGCGTGACTTAGAATTGTGTAAAAACAGGAACCCGAGTATCCATTACATGTACACTCATGCAATCTAACCCCTGTCTATTCTGCCAAGAAGGCTTGTTCTTTTCACAGAGGCCCGTTTTCTTAGGAAATCAAAGGAAAACCATCCTATGAAATTCAATAAAGCCCCTAAGTGGCTTATTCCTTTGTTATATTATATTCTGTATGATAAAAAAATAATTACAATTTCTTTTGAATTTCAGTGCGAGAGCCTTTGATTTTTTTCCTTTAACAGAGAAGTTATACGACTTTCTGGTTGCTGCCGTGACTCATTGTCCTGGGAGTTGTGACAGTGTTCTTAGCACAACACAAAGCATAGGGCAGAGTCCCTTTCCATATGGAACGATGGGAAACCACCTGAGAATTAGAGTCCATGAAATCGTGAGTTTTGAAGGTAGCACCTTTAGGTATTTTACTTCACAGATACTTGAATGTGTGTTGATTTGTAAGCTGTAAAATGGAATCAAAGTTTAAATATTTATCTGAGAAGTCAACTTTGCACTAGGTGGCGCTGTTGGGTAATATGCTATTTATGTTGACCCTGACTAGCCAATGGCTTTCTTGTACTTTGCTGTATTCCAGTAATTATTCCACAAATATAAAATCTATTAAGTATTTTTATGATTATCAAGGTAATTTATTCTCTTAATGAAAAAATGAAAAATATAAAAAGAAAAATTATTTATAATTCTATGTTTAGATAGCTTACAAAAGTTTTTCATCTGTGGTCCAGGAAGCTCTGAATAAGGCCTAAATTTTGGAGTCAAAACACACCTGGGTTCAAAATCCCCAGCACTTATTTGGGGCAGCTCAAGGCAAAAATCTCAATCTCCTTGAGTTTTAATATTTAAAAATATCGTCCCTTCCCCCTCCAGCTACCATTCATTTCTTTCGGAAAGCTGTGCACTGCCTTTCCCTCCTTACCTCCGTTGCACTCCTCAACCCGCTTGGGTTTAGCATCTGCCCATGTCGTCCAGAAACGGCTCTCATTAAGGTCACAAATGCCCTGCATGTTGTCATATTCAGGGCACCTTGTCCGGTCTTCGTCTCCTGCCGCCTCTCAGCAGCAGTGTTGTCCTGCGCCCGACAGTCATGGGGCTTGGTAGCAGTTGTGTGCATCTTCTTCCAACCCCAAGTTCAGCGAAGACATGTCGGTAGCTTGAAATTAGCCAAGGTGAGAGTACTCATACCATGGGAATCAGCAAACGCCACGAGTCAGCCTTTTCCCCACCATAGCCATTTGTCAGACATTTCCTGGCACAGTGTTGGCCATGGCTGACCATTTTTCCCTGCACAGAACTCTTTTTTTTTTTTTTCTTCTGGTTGCCCTCCCATCTTCTCTTTGGCAGGCTCTTCCTCTGCACCGCTACATGTTAGCCCTCCTCAGGAGTCAGTCCTGGGCCATCTCTCCTTCCTTTCACGTACTCACTTCAAAAATAGCATCACTAATTACCATGTATTTAAATATGAACATTACGCTGGTGGATTTGAGATTTGTATCTGCAGCCCAGACCTCCCCTCTAAGATCCCAACTCAGACATCAAACCAATTATTTCCACTTATACTGGATGTCTCACAGTCACTTCAAACTCATGGCCAAAGCAAAGTTCCAGGTTTCGCCCCACAAACTCCTCCCGTCCGTCCCTTCTCCGTCCCAGCGTTCTCCAGTTCTGTAAATGAACCGCCATGTACTTGATCACCGCAGCCGAAAACCTAAGCATCACCCAAGGTTCTTCCCTGTCCTTCATCCTCACGTCCAGTCCAGCAACAAATCCTGTCAATTACCCCTTCAAAATACTTTTGGACTCTTATTTTTATTCTCCATTTCTATCACCACCACATTTGGGGCTGTCATCAGCTCTCAACTCAATTATTTTAACAGCCTCCAAACTGATCTGTGAAGTTCCAATCTTCCTCCCCTCCAAGCCCTCTCCATGTGACAGCTAAACAGTGATCATAAACTGTAAATCTGATCACACCATTTTCCTGCTTCAAGTCTTAAGTGGTCTTTCGTTACCTTTGGTTTAATAGTATTTCAGGGTTTTGATCTGGTCCCTGCTTATTTGTCCAGCTTGAAGTGTGTGTGTGATCATTCGAGGTCATTTATGTTCTGTTCAAGCCCACATGGTTAGCGATCTAGTCCATGAACACACCCAGGTTCCTGCCCTTCCCCCCTATATAGGGCTTTTTGTGGGTGCACCCCGTCCGAAGTGATCTTTTCCTTGCTCTTTTTGCTGTTGGCTCCTTCTCTTCCTTAATCAAATCAATTAAAATCTACCTTTTCATTATTCTTTATCTCAGCCCCTTGTTTATTTCCTGGTTGAGTGAATGAATCTATAAATAGGGATTCATTTTATAGAATAAATAGGGAACAAAGTATTACACGGCTCTTAAGCAGAAGGTCTGATACAGCGTGTTTGTTAAGTAAGTGACAAATTTGGGGTGGGGACAACGAAGTGAAATTAATGTTCAGCATTCTAGAGTTCTTGAAAAAAGACTGGTGTCCTGACGGTGGCAGTACTAAAAGTCAGGACACTCTCACTGGCTAGTTTCACAGAGGGGTGGCTTGACCTGAGCCGAACACTCAGAATATTTATGCTTCGGCTCACTAAGTCTGTGCTGGCAAGAAAGAGCAAGAACACTGGTAGAAATTGAAACACTTATGGGAACCAAAACAGGGTAGGAGAGAAAAGCACTATCAAAACTATTAGGCCATGAATGCCTGTGTTTCTCCCTGAACACACATGTGTTTTAAGAGCGTATTTGGGTTTTGACAATTTAGTAGGTTAGACTGTGATGCTAATGATGCTCTGGTTATATAGACTTAGTCACTTAGTTTAATGTCAGAGAGCTCTGCAATTTTAATCTTATGTTAAAAATGCAGCTCGTTGCCCTGGCTGGTGTGCCTCAGTGGATTGAACACCGGCCTGCGAACCAAAGGGTCACTGATTTAATTCCCAGTTGGGGCGCATGCTTGGGTTGTAGGCCAGGTCCCCAGTAGGGCCAGGGGTGCGCAAGAGGTAACCACACATTGATATTTCCCTCACTCTCTTTCTCCCTCCTTTCCCCTCTCTCTAAAAATAAATAAATACAATTTTAAAAAAATACAGTATGTTGCCCTGGCCAGTGTGGGTCAGTTGGTTGGAGCATCGTCCTGTGCACTGAAGGGTCACAGATTTGATCTTCTGTCAGTGCGTGTAGGGGAGGTAGCCAACTGGGGTTCATCTATGACATTGATGTTTCTCTCTCTCTCTCAAATCAGTAGCATGTCCTCAGGTGAGGATAAAAAAAATGCAGCTTGTTTATCATTAGAGCGCCCAATAAAAGTGCAAGGATGGAGATGCATTTATAATTTAAGAAAACAAACAGCGAAGTGCTCAGAGAGTAACCTCAACTTACTATATATACCAGGGTTACCTTCAAGTAAGATGAAATTTAAAATAACATTATAAATAATATATGCAAATAACATTTGAAATAGCATTATGAATAACATACATAAAATAACACTAGTACTTGAATGAGATTTTAAAACTATTGAAGGAAAGCGATTTTTTCAAATACTTGTTGGTTGTGTCTCGTGAGAGGTGATTCTGATGCCACTAATGACCGCTAGCCACTGACACTGTGACTCTTCTGGGGTCCCGAGAGGTGAGTGCACAAGGCACCCTCCGGGCAACTGCATGCCAACTACTTCTCTTCTCAGCAGCTCTTTGTCCTCATCCTCTGTGGCCTCTGGCTCTTGTCTTCCTTTAGGGATGAGAACAGAATTTTCCTGAATTGTTCACTCTATGCTCTCTTAATCCCAAACCCTTCCCTGTCCAGTGTGACCTTTCAAGGGTCAGGGGACACCCATAGGCTTGGTCTGAGCACACAGATCACGAAAGGCAGAAAAGTGAGACTCCAGAGGAGAAAGCAAGCTTTCACCCATTTCATCTTCTTTCCTACACAAAGTTTCACTTCCTTCGGGCCTGCCACCTCTGGTTTTCAGCTTCACACTGTGTATGCTCAAGGACCTTGATTGTTCTACAACTTCCATCAGAACTCCTTTCTCAGAAGGTGGTTACAAAGGTGAAACAAGACGATATATGTGATGTGCTTGGCAACCAGCATGAGTTACGTAGTGTCAACTAGTGTTGTTGATTAAGGAGAGAATAAATCATTGGCGGTTCTGCTTTAGTCCAAGAAGGATTACTACTTGCTTCACAGTTGGGCACTTGTGAGACCTCAGGAAAGGCACCTTAAAAAAATCAATGTCAAACAGCCCAGGAGACGAGACTTCTGTGGCCCTGCTGTTGTGTAGGTGCACATCCTGGAACCAAAGGCAGCGTGACATGCTGGCGCGTGGACCAGTCCAGCCAAAACTGGTACCAAACACCACACCAGGGGCTGGAGACAGAAAGACCAACGAGGCCCCACTTCTGCTCTTAAGGAACCCATTTTGCTTGATGGGGGCGTGGTAGAGGGAAGAAACAGATCAGGAAAGAGGTCTTTTCAACTCAAGGTGGTGCTCGGACTCTATTACAGAACCCTGAATGGAGTTGGAGGAGGAAGGGGTGGGGGTGGGGGGAGAAGGGAAGCTTCCAGGAAGAGGAGAAGACTCCGAGAAGATGAGAAGGAGTTAGCCATGAAAATAAGGAAGGAACGAGCATTCCAGGAACCTGGAAGCATGATTTATTTGCAGGAAGTACAAGTAGTATTATTGAAATGCAGTATGTTTATGTTTTCGTGGATGCGTCTGGGTGGTGAATGGGAGGGGAAGGTAAAGAGTAACAAGTTTGGAAAGATGGGGACAATCAGAGATGAGTTATTAATTATGTGGTATTAGTATTTTTGTGGTGAGAGCAGAAGGATTGTAACAAAAAGATGACTGAAGATAACCTATCTGGACTTACCAAGGGATTCTATGGAAGAAGAGGTCTCAACTCTAACAAGTAGTCTTTGGAAGAATATTACGAGCCGATTTCTGACTTCTGCTTCTAGGTGGAGTATATAGTAGGTCATGGCAGGTCAGTGCTTTTGCTGAAAAAAAACTAGGGATAAAGAGGACAGGTTACAAAATTCATAGTTTAAAAGACATCCAGGAGCTGTGGAAACAATGAGTGCTGTATGAACCAAAATTCCAGAGAGGGAAGAGCCCTTCTTGGGTGAGCTGACACTCTCTGGCCATATTTTCTTCCCCTGGAGGCATTTGCCAGTTCTTGACGACGACTAAGAATCAGGCTTGGCCTAGGAAGAGGTGCCATTCAAGGGAAAAGAGAAACGAGTGGAATTAGTGGTGGCTGTGTGGGGCTTGTAAACTAGCAGAGAACCAAACACAAAGAGCATTTGCTGGTTCCCGGGTGATGCAGGACGCCAGGGACTTGGCTAGGAGCTTTGAAAGGGCAGAGTGAAATATCCCAGTTTCACGGTCCTTAGAAGACAAAGCTGCCCTGGAAGGAGAGGTCCTACCACAAATAGCCAGTTACTCCCTCGCGGCATTTGCCAAATATTGAAACTGCAGGGGTCAGGGGATGAAGAGCTAAACTCGAGGCCTCCGAAAGGCAGGACTGACTCTGAAGTGATGAAAAGACAGAGACCAGCAGGCTGTCAATGAAAAGCCAGAAGGGCCACACCTGAGACCTGGGGACAAGCAGAAATCCTTGTTTGGGTAGAGGTGACCTGCCTACTCGATGGAAGACATCATCTGCAGCTTCTGGATTCTTTTGTATGTGATGTCTGGCACGTAATCAAAATTACAAAACGTGTGAAGAGACAGGAAACTTTGGCCCACAACCAAGAGAAAAAAACAGACAATACAAGCCAAGTCACAGACTGTTACATTCTGGAGTTAACTAACAGGGACTTCACCTGAAAGTTACAGCCCTTTGGATGAGCTTAACCGACGAGGTACAGCAAAGACAGAGTTAATGAATTGGAGGACAGGTCAACAGAGACTGTCCAAACTGAAACATAGGAAAAACTAAGGAAGAAGAACGACGCACAAGAGACATATGGAACACAGTCTAAAACCAGTCTAACATATTTATAACTTGAGAGACTGAGAATACAAAATGGGTCAGAAGAAACATTATAAAGATATTATAATATCTTCTCTCTTTTTTTTTTTTAAAGACCACCAATCTCCAAGCAGGGTAAAATAAAACCACACATTGATATATCCTAGCCAACTGTTGAAAACTAAAGATGCATAAAAGATCCTTAAAAGAGACAGGAAGAAAGACATTTTACTTTTAAAGAACAATAGTAAGACTAACTGTAGTCTTCCCAACAGAAACTGTGGAAAAGCGGATGGGATAACACCTTCAGTGCTGAAAGAAAAATGTTACAAAAGTTGGTACTGATGACTTCGCCAGCACCAAGCATGGACTTGTTGTCCACCTCCTCACGTCCACTGCCGTTTGAGGGGGTCCTTTGGGACACTCTTGAGCACTCGGAGTCACTTGACCTCACACCATCTCAGTATTACATAAAGTGGGGCTTCACAACTGTGTGACATACAGACCACTTGTGCCAGGTTAGGCAACCTGCAGCCTCCTTCTCCTGTAAGGTGATGTTTACTTCTGTGCTCCACTGGTCCGACTCTGCAGCCAACTGCAGCATCGATGTACTCTTCTCATTGGGACTTGACATTGCTTTGACCCCATTAGCAGGAGCTCTCTGCCCGTCTATGAGAAATATTGCTTGTATTAGAAGTGCCTATTCTAATTTTTGTAGCATAACATTGAGTCTTAGTGCTTAGGGACATTTTTTTAGGCCATTGTAAACATCAGGACATCAGATGTGGAGTTTAGTCCCAAACTATGGACCAGGTCAGTTTTCTTCATGTCACTTAGGAATTCCCTACACTTGCAGGGGAGAGACGGACAGAGCAGTTCAGTCATCCTAGCAGCAGGGCCGGCATCAGGCTGCAGGTTCCTATGGAGTGAGCATCTCTAAACAATGGCTGAGAGGGTTTGTAAAACGTGTGTCTTCAATATTCCCATAGGCTCAGTATAAGTGAAATGGAACAGCTAGAATTCCTGCAGTTACTGTGGCCATTCTGGTCTACGTGGTGCTTGGAAGGAGCATCCAGTATTTATTGGATGCCTCACCTCTCTCATGGGAATAAGGAGACACCAGCCCCCAGTGTCTGAGTGGTCCATGATGATTAGAATGAACCAGTTGCCACTCACCATCCCTCAAATGTTCCATTAACATCAAGATCTGTTCCTCTGAGGTTGCTTGAATACCTTGTGTTTCTTGTTTTGTTTTGTTTTGTTTTGTTTTGTTTTGTTTTGTTTTGAGGTCACAGGTTCCTGGGACGGGTGCCTTTGGACAGCTAGTACTTTCTCTCTGACTCCTGTGGGGAGTAGAGTCTGTTCCGAACGCTGCCTTGACTCCCTTGTACTAATTTCCTTTAATGAGCCTACCTCTGAAATATTTAACAGCCTTAGAATCTATATTTCTCCACATGAAACATTTAACGTCTCCACTCTGCTCTCCCAAACCCGTCCACTGGCCCTCATTTCTGGATTAGATACTTTTCAAGTGTCTCCTCCTGGCCTGGGTCTGGACTTGATGGCTTATTCCTGTGTTTTGACTTTATCTCTCCATTTTCAGTCCAATTTTCCTCTCACTTTCCCCCAGGTTACTGCCAACTTCTACACGACTTTTCCAACATGCCGCATGGCCTGCCGGCAGCCCCCCTACCTCAAACCAACGGTTTCATTGTGTTAAGGCTCCCACATAATCATAAGTAAAGCACTTACTATTTACTAACGGGTAGAACAGAACCATTCAAAACATGATTCCTAAGGAACTAACTAGCAAACACAGCAGTGAACTCCAGTCTCAACAGCCATTTAAAACATGAGATCACTTAGATCTCTTAGACGTGGGAGCAGTTAGGAGGCTGAGATGAATGGAACACAGGTTTCAAGTAGAAGTCTGAATTGGCGTCTAAAAGCATTAGTTCAGAAGCTCCCTGAGAGAAAAATAGGTCCCTAATGGGGACATAAAGGGATAGGATCCACACAACGTGCCCCCTGTTAACCAAGTGAAAGTTGCCGTTTGTTCAATGGTCCATATTAAAAAGCTCTCTCATATACATTATTGTACTGTGCCTCACAATAGCCTTGTGAGGCAGATATTATTGTTATTATTTGCATTTTGAGCTCAGAAAAATAGTAATTTTATGCAGTATTTACCATATGCTATAATATATGATAATGAATTTAACATTCATTATCTCATTGAATCCGTAAAAGCTCCCAAACAGGAAGTGACTACTTTTCAGATGAGGAAACTTTGGGTTTATAGAGGTTGCGCCTAAGGATGCAGGAGTAGCAAGTGAGTGAGCTAGGATTTAAAGATGCTAAGCTCTAAATCATAAAGTTTGGAAGTTAAGTGACTTGTCCAAGGTCTCCCAGTGAGGAAGTTTGGGACTGGGATTGAGCCCAGGGCTTATGATGATTTATTGTTCACGTTTAAAAACAACTTTATTCACATAACATATAGTCCACCTATTTAAAATGTAAAATTCAATGGCTTTTAGTATGTTTACAGAGTTGTATATCTGTTGTATAGTCAGTTCAGGCTGCCACAACGAAGTACCATAGACTGGATTGCTTAAACAAGAACAATGATTATTTCATAGTTTTCCAGGCTGGAAGTCTAAGATCAAGTTACATGGTGGGCTTCTGCTGAGAGTTCCCTTTTTGTCTGATGGGGGCAGTATTCTTGCTGTGTCCTCACGTGTTAATGGAGAGAGAGACAGAGAGTAAGCCATCTGGTGTCTCTAGTTCCATGATGAAGGGCCAACACTAATGACTGAATGTAAATGAATTATCTCAGAGGCCACATATCATTACACTGGGGAGTAAGACTTTAACATAAATTTGGGGGGACACAATTCAGTTCAAGGCACTTCTCTTCCCAGGTCAAAGTCACCCAGGGACTAATAGTGTCCTCTGGATGCCTGGCCTGGGTCAGGTCCTCACTGCAGTCAGCTGTGGCTGTAGCAGAGACTGCTAAGCAACTGTGTTGTTGTGCCTTCAAGACTTCTCTTGGTTAATAAAAATAATTTACCATACAAGTATTTATCCCTAAATGATATATTCTAGTTTGGCTTATCTTCCTTTCAGATTGTTACTCTCTGTTCTATAGGCAGTTAGGTTATTTATAGATCTGCTTGATCCCTTGAAAGCCTGTTTTAAGTTTTACTAGTGGGAGTGGACTGTGCCTTTTTACTATGGCAGTATTTTAGCCTCCCTCCTAAGGTGTGACCCCAGTGGGTCTCCACTGAATGTCTTATTATCACCAGTGAATCCCTGCTGTGCCTAGCCACAACGCAAATATCTCCCAGCCCTGTTTGAACCATACATACTGGTCAGCTTTCAGCTTTTTGTTCCTTTTACCTGGAGTGTCTCCCTCGTCATGTGCAGCCTAGTGCTCAGTAACGTCTCAGGGTAGTCCTGGTAGTCCTGGGGCTCTTCATAGTTCCTTAAAACTTGGTACTTTGCCCCACAACTTGCAGCTACTTCAGACCCCCAGGATGGTGATCTCTGTGTCCTAATTCTTTTTGCTGGTGGAAGGTCTTTCCTCAATGTTCAAGCAGACACAGTGTCTGTGACACACAGTAAAACGAGGCAGGCCTGTGTAGGCTCATCAGAATTCCATTGTCTTCTTGATTTCATCAGTCCCCTCAAGAAGTCTGTTGTCATTTTGATATTTCTTTCTAAGCTGTGTCATTTCTTTTGACTGCTTTTTGGGTCTTTTTGCCTTTAGCGTTAATTTCAAAGCAGCGTGTCCAGGTCTAGATTTCTTTTTATACATCTCCTGCTTGAGATATGCTATGTTTCCTTTTTCTATAGATTTATGTTTTTCTGTAAAAAAATTCCTCAGCTGTTATTTTTTCAAATGTTGTCTATTTGTTTTATATTCTCTCTTAAGAATTCTATTATTCATACATTAGACCTCCTCATCCTATTCTTCATATATCTTAACGTCTCTTTTGTATTATCCATCTTC
>VMDR010012852.1:0-15668 GCA_007922815.1 Macrotus californicus | reverse complement strand
TCATTGAAACTCACTTGGTCATTTTTGATACTCTCTTGTTGATTCATTTTCATGATGTGTATCTTGTTTTATTTTATTATTTATATATTTCCTCTCTTATAGTTGTTACCTGGGAATTACAATATCTGAAGTATTTAGTATCTGTATCTGTTTGGTATTGTTTTTTTCTGACTCACAGTGGCTGGTTGCCTTGTTTATTTGGTAATCTTTGATTACGACCTTATTTTGGGTTGGCCATCTGTGGAATTCTGGAGATCTACATTGGTTATATTTTCATCAAAACAAAATTTTTGTTTGCTTCTCTTGGGATGCAGGGATGCTATTTAACTGGGGCCGTTTTATGGCCCTTCAGTGTCCTGAGTTAATGAAGAGTCTCAAGTTTGGCTTCCCCGCTTTGTATATTGTCTAGCTTCCCTAGCAAAGTGTTCACGTTGTAAGGACAGGGACTTTACCTAACCCATGTGTCATTCCTTTCTCCTTGCCTATTACATGGCAGACAGTATAAAGGTGTTTGCTGAAAAACTATCAAGAAGGTTAGTATGCCTTTTTTTTTTACTTGAAGTTATATAGAAAACAGAATTACTCTCATGCAATTTATGAGAAGTTTAGGCTCAGCATGAGAAGTGATAGTGAGTCAGCAGTTGAAAAGCTGTGGGAATAAGAATCCATATTCAATCATTTAAAAATCAATAAAGAATAGAAAACACTATTAATGTACTAAGTTTCCCTCCATTAGAATTTGAAAGGGTATTTTGGGCAAGAGACAAATAGTAACATATCTTTTTTTTTTTAATACAGACTAGAATTTGTTTTTTCCCTTTGGTCTATGTAAACTCCTCTTAATAATTTTAACCAATAAACTATACTTTATTTTCTGACTTTAAAAAGTTGCACTTAACATTTCTCTTAAAATTTCTTCCACCTTAAACTTGCTTTTACAATGATTTCTAAAGTATTTTCAGTTATTTTAGGTGAGCAATTTGTTAGGAAACTCAAGCCACTAAAAGAAACTTGGTTACCATGTGGTTGGAAGAATTTGTTTCAGGGATGATGTGATTGACCCTAAAAGGCATTTTGAAGTATCGTTAAGTTCAAAATATATGCAAACAGTATATATTTTAAAAAATCTGAACTGATCCTTAGCCTGGCAAAGACTAAAGTTAAATTCACATGGAAACCTTTCTTTCAATAAACCTACTATTTTCCAGCCTTCCAGTCAATCAGGCACTGTGTGTACTACCTGTGTGCCTAAGAGTATTTTGTAAGGTGTCTTGTTTCATACTTAAAATTATGTATGAGTGTATTTTATAAGCATCTGTATAGTCTATTACAGGCATCTTCAGGATCAGAGTAATGTCTATTCATTATCCGGCTTTTGCATTATACCTGTTGTTCTGATGTGAGGTCACAAGGACCAGAATGATTGTGGCAGTTAGAGAAAAGGGCTGGGTGTTAATTACAAAGATGAAAGGACAAAAGTCAAGGGATGGAACATTCTGGGGCATCTCTATCTTACCAGTATGAAGTCTGGTGTAATATATCTTCTGTAATACGCTTTCAGAGAAAATTCCATCCAACAGGACTGTCCAAGTCTCTGATTTGAAGGTGCTTGCAATCAGTTGGGGAGACAGGAAACACATCACGTAAGTGTAACAGCACAAACATTCAAATAGCAACATGAAACAGTAAATTAAGTAAAAATAAATGGTTCTGAAAGTACAGGCCACAGAAATTGAGAGGATGAAGAGATTAATGTGGGTTAAGGTAGCTGGCAAACATTTCATGAGGAGGTAGCATGTAAGTTAATTTGGGTGAGAAGGAGAACATTTGAAAGGAGCACTGAGCATCAGGGAGCCTGGGTATTATGACTTTATTGTGGAACGGGGCAAGCATCCTATCAACGACAGACTATTGGCTTAGGGGAGGAGCTACAGACGATGCTGGAGAGGTAGGAGAGCATGAATTGTAGAAAACCTTAGAGTCCCTGTAGACCTTGAGGTCCATATAGGCATGGACAATGTCCATCTCGTTCCCCATTATAACTCTGGTACCTACCACAGAGGCTGGTGCATGGTCTTTATTCAATACAGTTCTGTTGACTCAATTAATGGAGTAGATGAAGACACTCTGAAAGGTTGAGGCTCTACCCGGAGGTTAGTGGGGATTCACTGGAGGTTTTCGAGTATGAAGATGCCACGTTATAAATAGTGTTTTATAAAAACTATGTTCAAGGCCATGGGCAGAACAAAGTGGCATGGGTAAAGGTCGAATGTAGGGGGAGCAGCTAGACTAGTCATGTAATCATCCTTTGGGTAAGAAGGATTAATCGTGGACCGAGGATAGCGGGGAAGAAGACTTGTTTTGAGACTGAAGCGACTGGCGAATTTTCTACCTAGAAGATGGTGAAAGGACTATTATCAAGATGGATGAATAATGACTTAATTTTTGTAGTTAGTATTTGAATTTGAAAATTTCTGCTCTCATTACTTATCTTCTTCCTACTTATCTTTTTCCTAGCATTTCCTTACTCACATGATCACATGATTGGGCTTTCTTTAATGACGCTCAATTTTCCACCAATTCTTTTTTCTAGAGCTATTATGTCCACCCATTCTCTGAATAATCCTGATTTGTCGGACCTATTATACAATTCCCATCACATCACTGTGAACTTGGGAAGTGCCCACATAGTCAGTAACCAGAGCCTCTACTGTGAAAGTGTGCAGAGGGATAGAAGACAGGGAGGGGAGTGAGTATGAATTCCTGACACTTGGAATTTTCCCACCAGTCCTAGAAGTCAAAGATACTACACCTTTTCTCCTTGAAGCTTAGAATCTCCCTTCTTCATTTTAGAACTTCTGGATCTGGCGACTTTTACTAGCATCAGGTTCTACTTGATAAAACTCCAGGGCAGGTGGAGATTGTTCTTGAATTATCTCCTTTTTACTCTTTTATATAGAGAAAGTGGATATGGGTAGAGTGTTCACCCTACTCTCCAGCCCAGTGGAGCGCTGACGCTTCAGAATTGATACAATGAATTAAATGTGTCTTACAGAGGTTAGTTGTTAACTCGAGACACTGCGCTCCGCCCGCCAGCCCTGCGTTCCAGGACCTATCTCCAGAGTGGCTGGAAGAAAATCACGCCCCATCCCACTCCGCTGACTTTGACGGGGGTCATTGGTTTCTAATTTTGCTTTGACCGGCCTGCCCAACACCCAAGGCTGTCTTCCCACTAAGGGGCCAAGCCCCCCAGGCAGCAGAGGTCTTCCCTTCCCTTCAGGGTCATCATTTACAGGAAGGAACGGGACAGCTTTCTGGCTTTCTTTCTCTGGAACCAAGCAGGAGGCTGGAAAGCCACTAATAACAGCAACGATATTATTATTAGTTAGTATTTAAATTAAGAAGTCGGGGGAGGAGGAGGTGAACACCCTTATGGCACTCCACACCTCGCTCCAGGGACAAAAGCCCCGCCTGGCGTTACAGCAGAGCGGACAGCGTGTCCCCAGCGGCCCCAGGACCCGGTGGGCGGGCCAGGCTGGCGGGGGAGGCGGGAGGCGGGCCCCGCCCTGCTCTGGTCGCTTGCTGTCAGTGTTGCCGCGCCCCGTGGCGGGTCCCCTTGGCCGCTGCGTCCCCAGGCGGCCAGGTGTCCAGCGAGAGGCATCCCCCGAGCTGCGAGCCGCCTTCCCACGGGTGGGCGCGTGTGCGCGCGGGTGTGCGTTTCGGGGATATTTTCCTCCCCACGCCCTGCCGGGTTTCTCCTCTGTGCTCCCTGCTTCGGCTCCTGCTGCCTGAACCATGTCTGCAAGGGGTGAGTAGGGACCAGGTGGGCACCTTCCACGGACCCTGAGCCCAGGGCCCAGTGGGGCAAGGCACAGACCAGGGCGAGCCAGGCAGGTGCGGGAGGGCAGGAGGAGGCTGCGAGAGCCACACCAGCTCCAACCCGGCCTGAAACTTTGACATCTGATCCCTGAGCTCTGGGCGGCTGCGGAGGTGCACGGAAGCCCTTGCCCTTGACCTTGACCCCCGGATGTGGGCAAGGCCTGAGGGCCAAGGTCGGTTCTTGCCTGGCTCACCTGTACCAGCTGCAGGTCGGAGCTGGGAGGGCGTGGGGGATGGGCTTGCTGCTCTTGTCCTGCTGGGGAGCCGCCTGAAGGGCCGGCCTGGAGGGAGGAAGAGGTATTTTTTTCCTCCTTTCTTGTTACCATTTTGCAGCTCGGTTATGGAAGGAATCCAGGGCTTGATGCAGTAAGATTTAAAGCTGCAGTGCTTACACCCCATAAAAAAGTAAATTCCCTACCTGTACTCCTCTTTGCATTACTCCCCCCACCCCCATTCCCCGATTTTCTTTCTGGAGTGAAACAATTATTGCAGGTGAAACTGGGTAAAAGAAAAAATCAGAATATCGTTTCAGGCAAGAGTGAAGAGAATCTATTTCTTGTCGTCTGGGGACAGTGATGATGCCAGGGAGCATGGGTTAGTCACAGCTCCGCCGCTGCTACTACGAGCAGAACGTTGCAGAGGTCAAGTTGCTGTGCAGAGTGCCAGCAGTTCCAACGAAGGGACTTGCTTTGCTGTGAGCATGTAAAGGAAATATTGATTATTTTTAGAAACTGTGTTTGAAAGCAATAAGTACCACCCCTTTGATACTCTGATTTTGTAGGAGGAGAGGCAGAGTTTGTTTGTTTTTTAAACTATGAAGGGTTAGCCCTGCTTTTTGGGAGGGAAGGGTTAGGGGGAGTTTAGGAATTTAACAACATGTGCTGGATAGTTAAGTGCTGCTTTTCAGGGTTCATTCCAGAGCATGAAACAGAATCATTTCTAGCCAGAATGTTTAAGTTTCATTTTAAGGAAACTGGTCTTTATCGATCTGACAATATGGTCGGTTGGTTCCATACCTGGAAGTGGAGAGGTAAGGGCTGGATGGAATGACAGAATTTACATTTGTGGATATGGGACATGGGGTCCTGAGATACTATCTGCCTAATGATGCCTAATAATTTGTGCACGTTAGAGAAAGAGAAAAACCACATGGAGCAGATATGATCCTCGGGAATTGGGTGTGTGCACAGGATCTTCTGAGACTCCAGCTGTACAGTCTCCAAACTGTGTAGTAAGACTAAGGCTTTCTGACCTGACCTCTGTCCTAAGTGCCACAAGGAGCATGGGGGGAGCATCTCTCCTAGGCTGTAAAGCTCTGTGGTCAGTAAAGTTTACTTCTGATCCAACTTTACACCACACAAACCCTTAGGACAGGACCTTGCACACCATAGGAGCCAAGTAACTACTGGGAACCTTGATATGTCCTAGGAAGCATCAAGTTCATTAGGTAACCCCTACCCCAGCTTCACCATGTCTCTAGTCCCACCTAATACAGGGTCTCTGTGTTTTATCTGAGGACATGAGTGAAGATGGACCCAGTGATTCAGAGAACAAGAGCTGTGGATTGAAACTGAGTTCTCGAATATTTCTTCTTGAGCCCGGTTTCAAGCAGGATGATTTGGAGTCAGACATAGAAATTTTACTCAGCTGTTGGTTTCCCCTTCAGACTCCATGTTGATCATTAGCATTGAACTATTTAAAGTCTAACTGATCTTGCAAGGGTGGGAGGGACCCATGATAATAAACATCAGTTATTGATGCTTTGTATATGTCAAACACTTTACATGTATCATTTATCTTCATGATAATGGAGTCCGCAGACACTGCTCTTACCTCCCCATTCTACAGATGAAGGAACTGAGGTTGGAGGGATTGTGTAATTTTCCTGAGTGAAGTGACAGATCCTGATTTCTTCCCAGGTCTGTCTGACTTCTGATCACATCCACTTTGTCTCACTGCCTCTCTATTATTAGTCCTTTAACAGTATAGTAAATATCACAATCATTGATTTACTAAGAAGAGAGAGAGAATGCCTTGTACTTGAGACTTAAAGGAAATGGCCATTGTAAATAATTTGGAATTTCCAATATATTTAGGAATGTCTTCATGGACATTTATTTGGGAATGAGGAAGGGGAGAGGAAATGAGCAGGGATGTGGGCTCCCTGTCCTTTCCATGACTGAGACTGCAGGAATGAGGGCGGTGGTTGGGCACCCTTGACCTCTGGTGTCCTAACTTTGGCACGAGGAGTTTCGGTTGCAGACCAAGCTGAGTCCCAGGAGGTATCCACGGTAGGCAGAGGGGTGAGGGCTGCCATCAGCTGGATAGGGCAGCAGCAAAGCCCTCTGCTGAGAGTGGCTTTCTCAGGTGGCTGGGGTGCAGAGGACTTTGGGAACCAGAGCTACACTCACTTTTGCTGACTTCTCCAGCTTCCATGCTTACAGAAGAGCTCAACAAAGATGCATGTGCTGATGATAAAGGGGGGGCATTGTTCTGTTTCTTCTTCTCTCCCTTCCGGTAACTCTGCCTGCTGTACCACTAGTTGCATCACTCTGCCTGTATCAGTTTCTTTTGTGGTGATGCTGTGCAGATTGATGCACCTAGGGTTCTTATCTGATGTCATTTGGGGGCCGTTTTCTGGCCTGTATCAGCTACAGTTTTTCCTCTCCTGGCATTATGCAACTCTCAAACACTTTATCCAACTGAAAAGAGATATTTGATGGCCAAGTTTAGTCATTGTTAATTATTTAGTCATAATTTGGTGTTTAAAAGAATCAAAACAGCAACCCACTACACTTCTTGGAAGTCCTTTTTTACATTTAAGATAAGTGGGTTCCAATTCAATACATTTTTTTTTAATGGAGGAGATAGTTTTTGACATCAGTATTTCACATGTGGGAGAATCGTGGTTCAGAAAAGATTTTCAGAAGGGTGAATTTTTCCCACATTGTATGGGTGAACAGCTTTACGTTTTTAAAAAAATTTGAGACCTCACATAAAGAAGCTTGAGACAGTCATACTTCTCAGGTGATGCATCACTGCCCTCATCAGTTCATCAGAGCCCTCTCGTTTAATGTATTTATTGATGTATTTTTATCCCCACCCCCCAATTCCATTCCCTTTTCCCATAGGCAATGCTTCTAATGCATCTGATACATACGTCCTTCGATTTGTAGTAAAATCAATTCTTAGACCAGTTCCTATATTTAAAGCTATAAGTAGCAAGTCATTTGTATGTGTGTAAGTATGTACGTGCCTGTGTTTCAAGGATTAATCAAAATCTTGTTTGAATAATTGATATTATGAATATATACATATTTCTGGTCTTATTTGGAAGTTCACATCACTGAATGCAACAGCATGCCTTATTCTATTAGGGATTAGGTATACAAAATGAGAAATGGTTAGTCAGTCCCATGCCCAAAGGGACTCACACTGAGGTGTGCACGTGTATGTGTGTGTAAAGTTATAGACACAGCTGGTAACGATGATCACATAGGAATGGTTAACCTAGTGTGAGAGGGTCAACTCACTGTGACCAAAGGTAACAGGAACAGCTTCACTTCACAGAGGAGATGGAATTTGCGTTGGGTCTCGAAGGATGAGTAGGAATTTGGCAGGCAGGGTACTAAAAGATGTGCGTTCCTTTCAGGAGGGGTGGAAGTGCAGGGTGTGTGGAGAGGAAGGGGTCTGTGACGGGGATGGGGAGGGTACAACATTGGCAGTGAGGAAGAAAAGAAGAGTGAGGAAGATGAGGGAGCGGTGTATGAAACCAGTAACCCTTTACATCAAAGGTGTTTCTTAAATCGAGCAGAACAGAGGTAAAGAAGGGAAGTGAGAGGTCTGTCCTCAGTGCATTCAGAATAACTCACCCCTGGTTGTTCAACTGCCCACGGCATTAGAGGTGGTATTTTATTGCCAAATGATATTGCAATGAGTTGCATTTTATCCTGACCACAATTCTCATTTAAGTAGAAATCTTGCCCAAAGCCCTCTCTTGGGTTCTTTTTAATATGCCAGACTAGGCTATCTGAGCCTTATCTTTAGTTCGTACCTGACACCAGAACATCCGAGTGCCAAGAACACTGGCACACAGGAGGGCCCAATGCACAAGGGCCCAGCGACATGTTTGGTCACAGCCGGGGAGGGAACAAGGCCATTTTTCCAGGGAGAAGTGTGCACTTGTCACTCGTCATATTTTCCCATGCACATTATTAGTCCCTGCAGTTCCAGAGAGGAACAAAACCACACTAAAGCACAGAGCCCTTTAAGAGGAAAGACGAAATGTTAGAAAATGTATAGTCTGAGATGATCAATTAGTCTTCCTCGTCTTTTATGGGAGAAACATTTCTTTTTCACGAGCCTGTGGTTTCAAGTTCTTCTTGAACTTAATTCATGGGAGTGTTCATAGACATAGGTAGTGCAAGTCACTTGATACAGTTTGACATTGTGTTGCTCCAGTCACAAGATGCTACTTATTAAGACTTGAACTGTACTTCACCTGTGGCTGCCAATGTCCGCTTAGTCACTGGTTGCCAATATTCTTGGGTAGAAAAGGGGAAAGCATGAGAGTGGTCAGCATGTTACCCCAGTCAAAGCAACAGCCTCTAAGAATAACATCCTGCCAGCCAGCCAGCCTTCCTGTAAAAATCTATTCAGCCCCTCTAGAATTCATAATCAAATACACATCATCGAAAATCCAGCTGTCTGTCTCTACTCATTAAATTGTATAACATATGTAGGAATTGACGGCAATGTTGCCTTCCCCAGACCAGTATAGCAGCATCGTTCTCTCTCCAAATGCACAGCACTAGCCATGTGTAGCAGCTTGTGCCATAAGGAAGCTGGTTTGTTCACTTTCCTTAAGCACTTCTTGAGAAGCATGTGGAAGTTTTATTTTCTTCTCCTGCGGCCCATCTTGTCCATTCATTGTGGTGATAGTATGGCGAGGCTGAAAAAGCACCCGTGCGTGGCTCAGTGGCGGTGCGCACCCTAGAGTTAGGGTTACTCTTTGCTGCCTTTGGGAATATCTCCTGGTCTAGAATGCAGACGTCATCGATCTGCCAGGTAACAGGCTGGGGCCCAAACCAATTCACCTACAAACTGGAGGGGAAACTATTTTCAAGGAGGGTGGGAGGCAGGCAAGGGAGGGGTTGATGCAGATTAAATAAGACTATTAAAAACAGAGAACAGAGAGGTTACATTTGAGGATTGCTTCAGTGTTTGCCAGTGTTAAATTGTCATTCTACTCTATTGAGCATGGAACAGAAGCTGGTGGAGATATAAAAGGTATTGCACAGTGAAGAAAACACACACTTTCTTCTCCCCCGTTCCCCGAAGAACATTTAGAAATGCCAAGCATTTATCTGAAAATTTCTTGATAGCAAGCAAGAAGACAGGGCGATGCACAGCGGTCACCTCTTCTGATCTTATAAACTTCCTCACTGCTTTTCAGCCAGCTAGTATGTGTTGAACCTCTGTCCTAAAGTAGCCAGACTGATTCCGAATCCATTCCTGGGCTGCTGATGTTAATATATTAATTAGTGAAGTCATTTAACAAATATTTATTGAGCACTCAGGGGTGAGGATTGTCATGATTTTTGGGTGGAGAAATGTATTAACGGTGCTAGAATTTGTGATTCAATGAGACTAGGGCAAATAGGGGCTGATCACCACTGATCACTCACATTTAAATAGACACTATATTTTATATGTACCATGCAAGTTATTATCCACAGGGGATACTTCTGTCTAGGGGGACAAATGCTAAACCTGATGGGTATTGGGATAACAGGTGTTCAGTGGGGCTTCCCAGGTGAACTGGGACTGTGGGCTCCTAACCAGTGGGGTTTCTAGCCAGCGTGTGTTTTGGTGTCAATATATTCTTTTGTCTCAAGAAGTAGAACTTTGGTCACTATCTGAATATCTGCCTATAGTGTTAGCTGCATCATGCATTAATTATCTAAGCACATCAAAGTTTAACTTACATACTGGGCTGGCTCTGTCCTGCCCTTTAACCCCACACATTTCTAGGCTGTCTCCTCTCATGGGAGGTTGGTGCGTTCAGGTGTTATTATCATGGTAGACTAACAGGGACGTTTAGTGCAAAGTCAAACCCAAATGAATTTTTGGAATTTCTTTTTTGGTAATTCACATGATAGTTTCCTTCTATTGGGGTAAATTATCTGGAGGAAAACTGCTGTGGGAAGAAAATGTTTAGTGCTTTTGGTCCCTCCACGGTCATTTTCAGTGAGGGGCTCTCTCTCTTCTAGTTAGTGCGCTTTGAAATGTGGGGTTTCATTTACCTAGGCCTACTCCTGGACTCACTACCCCCTTAATGACTTTCTGCCAGTGTGTTTGAGATTTATTTCCCCTGCCCATTTTATTATTTTATTGAGAAAATTACCTAATATGCATTTACCACTCTAGGGAAATTGTCCATATTTTGTTTCATAATAATTGAGTGGACAAGACATTATTTAGTAGATATATTTATAAGATTCTTTGTGTTATTGGGCCCTGCATTAGAATAAAAATGAAAGCAGAAATTGTGGGTCAGGCACTAAAAATTACTTGCTGAATGATTAGAGATCATATGATTTGGGTCCTTTGTTAGATAAATTTTTAGGCTCATAAGAGGAAGAGCTCACCACGCATAATTATTGTTATTCACATTTTGTAAATTAAAGTTCTTTGTTTTGTACAGTGTGTTCTTTCTCCAGCTCTTTAACATCAGTACATATGAGAATAGTATTGGATTGGATATATGTAACCATCCATTGGATGGTATTAGAGTCAATTAACAAATAGTTTGCCTTGAAGAAAATATCCTATAATATTTGCTTAAAACTGTGTCCAAGGTCTTTAGTTGTGCCTTTTTCCTCAACTTATTGAGAATTCATTTTAAAAACACATCCACAAGAGGGTAGCCACTGGAGAACTGAATGGTAACAATGAAAGGAAATGAGGACAATGAAGTAAACAGCTATTTTTGGCTTTCAGTTCCAAATGGGAATGAACAGAAGGAGAGGAGTCCCAGAGTCTGGGGGAAGGAGGGAGAGGGGAAGCCATAATTTTTAAACTTTACAAAAGAAATGTAGAAAAGAGGTTGGATTGGAAATATCGAATGGATTCTAGGGAAATGTGAGTTGTTGTTCTGTGTTAAACAAGGGAATCTTTATTTTGATTCACTTAAGCTTTTGGGTGAGTAGTGAGCATGAGGTTCAGTGATGGTTGAGTTTTATCAACAATTCCTTAGTCACTGTATATTTTAGGGGACTCTATTCTGGTTAGACACTTTATATAAATTATAGAATTGTAGTTATAAATAATGTACTCATCTACCCTGTCATTCAATAAGTGTTAATTGAACACCTACTAAGTGCTCAAGTTGTTCTAGATACTGAGGTGAGACAGCCACTCACCAGACGTGGCAGGTGATGATAAAGTGTTATGAAGAGCAAGTAGAAGAGAGAATGTTGGGGAGATTAGAGGGTAGGGATGGCTTTATTTTATGTGGGTGATAATGGAACGCCTCTTTGATAAGGTGACATTAGAGCAGAAACCCGAGGGAAGTGAGTAGTTCATGGGGGTTCTGGTAGAAGGGTTTTCTAGGCTGTGAGGTAGCAATCAAAGACCTTGAGGTCTATCCTGCTAGAGTGACTGGACCAGAGAGTACAGAGGAGAGGGATGGATATGAAGTCAGAGTGATTGTGGGAGGGGGCTGTCAAATTGGTCCTTGTAGACCCCTAAGAGCACTTGAGTTTTCCTCTGGGTGAGACTGAGTGAGAGAGGAAACCCTAGGGTAGTTCTGAGCAGAGTTGTGACATGATTTGGTGTAGTTTAAAAGGATGGCTTGGTCAACAATATGGAAAGTAGATGGCAGTAAGCAAGGGTAGATGTAGGATGGTGAGGAAGGGAAGACCAGTTAGGAGGCTATTTCTAATGTTCAAAACAAGAGAAGCTGGCGGCGTAGACCAGATGGTAGGAGAACAGCAGGTGAGAAGTCATTAGATTCTGGAAATATTTCTAAGGAAGTATTTATAGGACTTGCTGATGGATTGGAAGCATGGAGTAAAAGAAAGAGGAGAATTGTGGATAACTCCATTTTTTTAGAAAATGGGAGAGTAGCATGTCATTTTCTGGGATGAGGGAGAGTGTAGAAGGAGAAGGTTTGGGGTCCTCGGGAATCAAGCATTTTGGACATTTAAGTTTGAGATGTCTCTTAGCCATTCTATTATGAAGATATTTATAATGCCCATTTTACAGATAGAGAAAATGAGGCATGAGAAAAAAGTAAAGAGACACGCCTGAGATCATCTAGCTAATAAGTGGTTGACCAGGATTTAAATTCAGGTCTTGCTAATGCCAGAGTCCGTTTCACCCGTCACCGTGCTGCTTCTTTACATTAGGCTGAAACACCTGCCAGAAAATAATCTATCTGGTTTTCATTTCTTAATCATTTATGATTTCCCATAATGGGCAATAATTTTCTGCATTTTTAAATGTGGCTTATGTTTAAGGGGGAAAAAGCCCATCATCATATTATTCCAGATTCTGCCATTTATCAACAATATCATTATTAGCATTGCAGAAACACTACTGAAACATGAAGAAGCATATTCCATGATTACAGCATTCACTCACTCACTCACTCACTCATTCATTCATTCATTCGATGAAGTCACAGAGTTCTTGCTGTGAGCTAGGCTTGGGGCGAAGGGGCAGGTACTCATGCCTCTACTTACAGAACTCCCAGCCTCGTGAAGGTGAGAGTCCTGCGTACAGAATTTGCAGCACATTGTGACCTGCTGTGATGGTGGCACATACAAGGTGTTGCAGGAGCACAGAGGAAGGGCCCTGGGCCATCCTTATTGGGTGGATATGGGACCAAAGCAAGTGATATCAGAATGGGGCCTTGAAGAATGAGTGCAACTTGTCGGTTGGAGAAGTGGTGGAAAAAGTATTCCAAACACAGGAAGCAGCGTGTTTCTAAAATTTACAAGTGATAATTAAGCATATTAAACACTAGGAATAAGACATTTTAAGTTAAATATAATATACAGGAATCGAGGAAAATTTTAAAATTACATTGCGAGACATAAAAGATTTAAGTCATTGGAGAGACCTACTATGCTCTTGGATAAGATGGCACAATATTGTACAAATGTTCATTTTCTTTAAATATCTCTGTATAAGAAATAAAATTCCAATTAAAATGCCAACAGAATCTTTCTTGAGAGACACAGAGAAATGATACTATTATTAATTTTGTAAAACAACATACATGGAATTCTGAAAAAGAAGTTAGTTAAGGGAGATTACCCCTATGGAATATTAAAACACAGTATGAAGCTGTTTTGCTGGGGCCTCTGACCACCTTCCGCTCCCTCCCGCCCCCGGCCCCCAACTCCTGTCTGGTCAGGAATCTCTTTGAACTACTTTGGCCAGAGGTTCTTTACCATAGCGTAACTGATACGAAGGTATAATTTAGAAAACTAATTAGAAGCTAAAAAGCAAAAAGCTTATCTTCAAGCCTAAGAGCTATAATCTCACTGTCCAGGGAAACTCTTTTTTCTTTTCCTTATCCTCACCCACGAACATATTTTTCTCATTGCTTTTAGAGAGAGGAGAAGGGGGAGAAACATCGATGCGAGAGGGAAGCATTTATCGGCTGCCTCCTGCACGTACCCAGACTGGGGATCACATGTGCCCAGGCCAGGAACCGATCCCACAACCTTTCGGCCACGAGATGACTCTCTAATCAACTGAGTCACACTGGCCAGGATCAGGGAAATTCTTTTGATAAAAAAGAGGGAAATACATATGTAGTTACATTCAAGCTGAAAAATTTAAATAATATAAATGAAAAGTGAAGGTTTTCTATCCCCTGAAGTAACAAATATTCTTGGTTTTTTGAGATTCACTTCAAGAGAAAAGTTATGGATATGCAAAGACACTAAAATCGATCCATTAATTACCTATAAAACTACTGCCTACCTACCTAATTATGTTTTTTAAAACAACATTGCCTTTTTCCCATTATATATCTTGAGCTCTTTCCCTAGTAGTACATACAGATAGAGCTTACTTTCTCATGACTGCGCAGTGTTCAAGCATATGGTTATGCCAGACCTGACTGAACAGTCCTTTGTCGATCAGCACTGTGTTCGCTTCTGTAGTCAGTGCTGCACTGAACATCTGTGTGCCGAGACTTTTAGGACATAGCCATAGGTATTTAGACTGTAACCTGCAATGAGATTTTACTGATGGCTCAGAGAAAACGGTAAGGGAACATGGTCCAGGGACTACATCAAACACCACCTGTGGTTGGCTTGCCCTGACCATCTCCTGCACCCCCTCCGGCCTTGCTTCATTCAGTCTCTGCCCAGCCAGGAGTGGCTTATTTCTGCGGCACCAGAAAATGTTATAGAAATTTGTTTCATTTATGCCAAGGGACAGACCCCTTCTAGCCCAGAGAACAAAAAGAATACTTATTTTCTCTTCTTGCTTCCTCTAAACCAGCTTTATTGCCTGTTATGCGATTTACTTTCTCTAGATCGATCCGTTGTTTTTAGGACAAGATCATAACAAAATAGTCTGGTGCTGATATAGTCTCCAAAGGCTGGATTATTTATTCTTGTTCATGGTCCCTTGTTAACTTCAGTTTAAAAAAACAAAGCCTGAAAATTAATTCTTTTTTTAGGTTGAAAACTCATGTCCCCATTTTAAAATAAGCAAAACGGCAGGTGCTGCACAGGAGGAAGAGTTGGACGCGTTGGGAGACCCAAGCTCAGCCTGGAGTGGGGCTGCTCCAGTGGCGTGATCGTGGGTGCACTGCACACTGGGCCCTCTTCCGGGAGCCCCGTGCCCCAACCCCATCAATTCCTGGATGGCAGCTTTTGCTTTTGCAAGATACGACTCCTAGTTTACTAGGAGAGCTGATACCATTCCTTAGCAACCTGTGTTGGCTTTGGTGCCCTCAAGCCAGCAGAAATGGAACTTCTCCTTGAGTTGGTTGCTGTGTATCATTTTTAATGATGTTTATCACATATCCTGGTTGAGGACCCCAAAGCTAAACCTAAGAGTGGGCCCATCTTGCTCCTAGAAAGGGTCATATGATGTTCATTAGGTTTGTTGGATTAATTTATTGAGAAGCATTGACTGATAAGGCTTAATATAAGAATATCAATTCTTACTTATAAAAATTTAAATACCAACTTTTGTATGGAGTAGAAAGGACTAGGAAAATGTTGGTATCTTTGTTTTTTCCATATCTCTCCCTCTTGTTTCCGGTAACAAACAAAAATGTCAAGCATTATTTGGCAAAGAGGAAATGTAAACTTGAGAAATGAGGATTACCTACTTGAGTGTTCATTCAGAGTAGCCCTTGTTTACCTACTGTAGTTCTTTGACTTTGCAGGAAAGCATCCATGACTGAGCATTTTTCTTTCTCTTCCTTTTGATGAATTTGGTAGTTAAGTCAGGTTCTCCATCAAGCACTTCAGTCTTTGGAATATGATGGTCAAATTATACAACATCTTTCTCAATTAAGAAAAGGAAATATTGATAGATCAGTCAGGGAAAAGGCTCTTACATATGCATTGGCTGTTTTTACAGTAAACACAATGATTTCTACTTTTGTATTATTTATTGCAGAATAAAATATTCTTCAAGAAATTGATGGTGGCATGCTAAATGTCATCTCTAAAATATGACTTTAATGACTGTTAGGACAAATTTTTTTTTAAAAATTATTTTACTGTCTTATCAACTAGGTTACATAAAAG
>VMDR010012851.1:0-25885 GCA_007922815.1 Macrotus californicus | reverse complement strand
ATTCTTAGAATTTTCACACAGCCTTAATGAGTTAACTAAGCTCAAAATTTTTTTTCTAAAATAACTGATCTTTTGCATTAAAACTAAAGAAGCTCTGCTTAGTGAAACATAGTAATTGATAGGCTACTGATGAGTGTTGACCAGTTTCTTCCTCATTTAGAGCAAAATCAAAACCTTCTCTAGGCAAGTAGACCACCTCCTAAAGACTAACTATGTCCTTGAAACAGACTCAGTCAAAGGCAAATCAATCTCTAAACTTCCATCTATCTTTGTCTTACTAAAAACTTTACACTTAAACTTCCAGTGAAAAGTAAAGCAGATGAAGATCTGTTCAGAAAGCCCACCTTTCACATACCTTTCCTATACTAATGGAGGCTGTATTCCAGCCAAATGGGGGGATAGATCAAGAAAGAGGAAAACAGAAACTAGAAAAACATATCTCTAACAAAGAAAAGTAGCAAAGAGAAGTGCCTGAATAAAAGCCATTCAGCAGGCCCAAAGAAAGACCAGTCTTGTTGAGAGCAAGGGAATGAAAGCCTTCCTGATGAAGAGCTCCAGAAAAAAAACAGACCAAATAGAATCCATGGACTTGTGGATAATAAATTAGAAATGAAGGAAAGTATTGAAGATATTTACATGGAAATTGTGTAAGTAAAATTTTCTAAATTGTTATAATAATGAACAAAAAGCTCTATAACGGTTTTTTTTTTGAGAGAGAGAGTGGGGAAAAGGGAGGGAAAAAGAGAGGGAGAGAAACAACAGCATGTGAGACAGAGAAATATCAATTGGTTGCCTTCTGTTGGCACCCCGACCAGGGACTGAACCTGCAACCCAGGTCTGTGCCCTGACCAGGGATGGAACCTGCAACCTTTCCATTTGAGGGACCACACCCAACCAACTGAGCCACACCAGCCAGGGCAGCTCTGTAATATCTTGATAATGTTTTTCTGTGCAGTAAATCATATTTCCTGAATCATATCAATGAATGATTCAACTAAAAGTAGCTTTTATCTATATTTAAAGAAAGGAAAAGTATAAGTGGTTGTGTAACGATGCTGTGCTTTCCATTTCCCATGTGTAAAATGGGTATAATAAGAGTACAAAAAAATAAACAAAATACACTAACAGTATAAGGAAGTAATAAAAAATTGCTTCTTATTAAGGAGGTTATATGTCAATATGTAAACCTTGAACAGGACAAAATTTGAATTAGTCAGATATTTTCAACAACGTGAAGAATTCACATTGAATTTAGGAGCTCCTAATGCAGTCAGTTATGCAGGTGTGGTGTAAGAGACTCAAGTATCACAAGTATCTTTTCCATCAGTGACTTGACTTTCCAAAATGATGCACAACTCTTGTATGTTCTTAACAAAGCCAAGGATACTCACTGCGATTTACACACTCATTGCATTCTTGGAGAGGTCAGCATACATAAAATGGAGGTAAGCTCTGAACTCAGATTACTACAAAAACAAAATTTTCCCCAATTTTCCTCGGATGTTAACAGCTTTGAAATTGGGGAATTCATCTTATAGCCAATGGCTTCTTTCAGCCTCTTTCAACCTGGTGACCATCAGGATCCACAAACTTGATCACAGTGTCATCACTGGAGCAGTGTTATCTGCTTCGTGGGTATTCTAGGTGTTGAGTTTAATTACTCTATAAAATTTCACTTTCAAAAATAACAAGTCCTTGTTAACAAGTTACCATGAACCAGACACTGTACTAAGTACTGTGAAATCAGTGTTAAAAAAAAGAAAAAGGTATACAGACCTTGCCCTTAGCTTTCAGAGGCAGAAAACTAAGTAAGCAATATTTAAAAATAAAATAAGTACTCTGAAGACAGTGAGGAGGTAGAGATAGGATTTACTGGAGGTTTTAGTCATGCTAATTCGCTTTGCCAGTAACAGACATCCTTACCTAGGAAACAGCTCTCATTGCCACTTCCGTATCTCTGGAGACTGCCATAAAATTCCATCTTTGTGAGATTCTTTCAGTTCAGTGGAGAAAATGATTAGCAGAGTAAATGGGGATGTGATCTTTTTATTTTACATTGGTGAGAATAAGGGATGCTTTGAATGACAAATATTGAAATGAGAAGTCTCTACCCCAAGTTTTCACTCATCTACCTTCTCCAGAGCTCTCCAATTTCACTCTCAAAACAGAAGCCCAAGTGCTTCTCCATGGGCTGTCTGGCCAGACAAGTCCTGAACATTTGTCACACTGAAGGCAGGAAGACAATTTACGCATGCCAGCCGTTCGGCCAAACGCAGTGGAAAGTGGAAGAATGATCCAAACTTCTCATTTCCTCAAATCAGCGAGCAATTGATGATGTAATCACTAATTGGATTGTATTACCTATGTTTCCATGTATTTTTAAAGTATGTTACTGATAGTATTGAATTGCAATAAAGAACTAATTATTGTACAGATTAGGATTATATTTTTTTAAAGAATTGTCTTTTTTTCCTCTCTTACACCAACACACACATCTATTCCAGACTCCAGCATTTTGAAAGAAAAAAAAGAAAGATGACTAAACATCAGAAATAGAAACTAATAAGTGTAGTAACTTTGCTGCAAGCCCTCTGGCTATTATTGTGGATTTCTGAAAAGGTTACCTTAAAGGTCACCCAAACCCAGTTTCTATGTTATTATGTTTTCATCATCATATTAAAATGTTTTTCTTCTTACAAGAGTGGTAGAAAATAACCAAAACTGAAGTCCTCAGTAAAAAGGATAATAACTGATTCTTCAGTGATGTCAGGTTTATTTCTTTTGAAATAGTCAAATACAGTCCTTTACATTACCTAAGCAATCTTTGAGAAATAGATCTCTAATATAGTTGAAAATATTTTCCACCCTGAAATAACTAAATAATTTAATGTAGTGAATTAAATAATCTAAACTCCAATTAGTATAGTATTTTATACATTTTTCTCCCCACATTTCAGACTTATTTCTGAGCACTGAAGTCTTTTCATGACGATATTTGAGAGTTAATAGGAAGGCCTTTTATCCCTCTTCCTCTCTTTCTCACCTTCCCTATCACACCAAACTTTGTCCCACATTTCTGAGTCATAGAGATAAGCTCACTGCTTGTCAGGGTGTCAACAAGATCATCTAAAATAAACCTAGTGGGCAGCACTTACAGATAAAATACAGCATCATGAATATGGATGTACAGTCAAGTTTGAAACCCTAAAAATTCACAAGTGTTACAGCTAAATCTTAAACCTAAAAAAAGAAATTTAGTATTTTGCTGTTTCTGTCTTTTAATGAGCTAAATACTCTCCAGTTCTGCTATCGTAACATTTCTCATGCATTTAAAAATGACAGCTGAGAAATCCCAGCACATGGTAATCTGACTCATTATCATAAAACCCACAAACACTGGTGCATCTGTGCATTCTCCTTCTCGGAATCTAAAGCTTGTGACAGGTCATTTCACACATAATTTTTCTCCTCTTCTTTCCCACCTAAGTGGTAAAGCAGGTACCTGGAAATGTGATTCTGACTCATCATTGTTATAGATGCCTCCTCTAATCCCTGTGGAAAATAAGGGCATTCTCTGAGACACTTTCACAGGTGTGAAGTCATAAAAATACTAGACCGCAAAAATTTCATTCTACAGATAAAGAAACCAAGAGACAAAGAAGTCAATATACTTGCTGAATAAAAACCAGGTGGCTAAATATTAACAAAAACTGACAACTTTACTAAACACCTCTTTGGTCCTTAACCCACTCTCATATGGGCGTATTATCTCAAAACAACAAAGGGCTTTGGCTTGAATGCAGTGAACTAATGTCAATATTCTGTAATCCAGACATGCCAAGACAATAGGAAGCACTAGAAAACTGAAAAATATTTTCCGTTTCTGAAATTCCATAGAGTGGTGATCTATAGGTATTGCTACTTTAAGGGTTCAATTTCTATACTAAGAAAAATGATTATAAAATGAGTAGTTAAATCACTAATTTCTTTTTTATGTCTTTCTATACAAATGTTCAAGCTCTTCTTAGGAATCACAGAGCAATCTATGCTTTTCTTCAGTTAGAATTGGATTTAGTTATTTCAATTTCAAGCTGCTTATCTGTTCCCATTGTAGGTTTGCCTTATGAGCCCTCATCTTGTTGCCTCTCAGAGCCAACCCCACCTGCCTTTTCCCTACTTTACGATACAGGATCTGCACTTTGCAAACTACTCTTCTTCTCCGCCAGCTAACTTCATGTTAGGCTTGCCAATAGCGGGTGTTAGAGAGAGCAGACGAGACTAGAGGGGAAGCAGATTTTTTTTTCAGCTATATCTGACACACAACTTCAAGAAATTAAAGATTCTGTTAGGAATGCTATGGCACTCTTGAGTCCTCAGATGGTGACTCAAGTTCAGCTTGTCATTTTCTTTATGCAAAACCTCAAGTGGACTCAGTAGAGTCTGTCACACACAGCAGTCAGTGTTGTTTGCCATCACTGCCACCATTGTAGGGTAAGTGGAGGCAGGCTGGCTTCCTCACCCCGGTATCTGGGTAGCTAAGGGAAGCAGTGTTCCCCATAGCCTTGGAGGGGCCTGATAACCAGTGTTCTCGCAGCCTTGAGACTGGGTCTGATAAACTGTTCCCATAACATGAAGTGGGTTTGCATGAGCAGAAGTATGTTATGTTATGTAATATTCTGGAAGTTTTCCAGCTTTGGTCCCCTCTAGTACTTAAACAGGTAGGGACTCCCTGCTGGGGGCGATGATGATGAGAGACAAGCAAGGGGACAGGTGCCACGATGGGTGCCATGTTGGGGAGCAAGGGCCATGACATGAGACATGCAGATAGACATGCAGCTTGCATTTTGCGTGGCTCACCCACCCATGAATAAAGCATGCAAGACATCCCAATGGCTCTGTGAATATTTTTCCATCTACACGAATACCATGAACCTGTCAAGCCTTGAAGGGTGGCAAGACAACCATCATGTCCTTCCAACTGCACCCTGACATTCACTCTAAGTCAGTGTTTAGCAAAGAGCTTTGTGATTTATGTTCTGTGTTGGCGAGTCAGAATCTGGTCAAGAGACAGAGATCATGCTAGTAATCTGAACTGGAAAAATTTAGTATAAATAATTGTTAACTAAAATTAAATACACAATTTAATATGTGGGTTACAAAATTACAAAGGCAATTAAATTGGAAGCTTTGCCAACTTTCTCATGTTAAATTTAGGGCAATCTTTGGTGACAAATAGGACATTGAACCTGTTCATGGGAATATCTGACTCAATGTAGACAAAACTGAGAATCTTCATATCCTAAATCAATCATCCTTTCTTATCAGGAGAATGAGCTTGCTCTCTCTTGTAAGAAAAATATCCTTCCTTTACTTATAAATCCCATAATAATCTCACCTGAGACAGATGCCTCACTAAGGGTGATCATTCTGCTCAAGATGCACCCAAACCACCCCTTTGCTGCAAGATCCGAGGATCAGACATAACCTTCCTGACTCCAGGGGGCCAAATGTAAGTATTCCAAAGAGAAAGTAGTTCTACAATAAAAGAATTGCAATATTTTGCTACTGTATATTGGAGAATCCTGGAGAATATGTATGAGATAATAGTTTAGGCTGTTATACCAAGGAGGACAGATTATAGTACTACATCAGGCTGAATTCACTGATATGAGTGCACTCACTAGAGATGTTGGGTCCCATGTGCCAGTTGCACAGCTAGCGTGTGCTCTAACGATACAATTGGTTGGCTGAAACTTGGACTCAATAGTGGCCTATGTTTAATGAAGTTCAGGTGCCAGTGTTTTCCAGGTACAATACAAAGAAAGGAATACAAAGATAAGAATACAGAAGTGTTGAAATGGATTTATCCTGTTTTGGTTTCATATCCACACATACTAACTATATCCCATGAAAAGGTCCAGAAGACACTCCCTTCACCAAGGCTAAGAAACATATTAGTGAGGAGAGCATTAAAAATATCTGTGTTTGCTCTCATTTCTAAGCCAGTGGTGACTTGGGTATAATGCCATTGAAATGAGTTTCCTCATTGTATGGGAGACTCTAAAATAGCAGAGATCAAACGTCAGCATTTTACTGCCCACTACAAGGTAGACACTTTCAGTTTAGAAAGCTCAGACACCTAGTGGTTGTCAGAATATTTTGACCCATAAGGATGTTTGGTGATGGCTAGTAGATCAGTGTGTCCTCACTAATGAAATATATTGGCAGCTTGCTGGTATATTGCATGATCTAGAAAGAGATCCTGATTTTCATAGTCAAAGGCTTGTCACAGTGGTCATCACCTCTCATCCATTTTCAACATGGCAAAGGGTCTGGATATAAAAAGAGGTAAGAAAATGGAAATAATAATGCCACATACCACAAGAACCTAAGTGGTATAATGGGGTGGGGGTCACACTTCCAACTCACTCCTACATCTATGTCTAATGTCAATAATCCATTAAACTCAAGTTCATCAACAAACAAGTTTACAGAGACCATCACAAAAAGCACAAAAAGAATTTGATCTGCTATACAAGTTGGTTATACATTTTACTGAATCTACTCCATAGATTTTTAAATATTGAGTAATTAAAAACATCATAATATTAGAATTTTTCTCATTAAAAATAGTTACACTTATAAACAGTCACTTGGAGTTTTCCATGCTTCAATATCTTTTATATTAATCATAAAATTCATAAATTATATTGATATTTATAATATTCTTTGAGAAGAAGAAACTGTCTGGATGGTAGATTCTGTAGGCCAACAGTACACTTATAGTCCCGGTGAATGAAATATGTACTTTCCCAATTTAAAATCTCAAGAAACAGGAGTTGATTTTGGAGGGCATGCCACCATACTCAAAAGAACAAAATGTTTTATAGGCCATAAACATCATTTCATATTCTGAGCAGCATTCAGTTTCTAACAAGAGAGCCTGACTGAGTGATTTCCCACGGCTTCAAGGATAGACCCCTGATTTCCCTCTGCAGTGGTTGGACATTCCCACCAGGCATTGCCCCCTCACTTCCAGCAGCCATCGATGCTGCTGCCAACTTTGCCGAGTTCATCCTTATCTGCCATTACCTACCTATCTACCACCCCCATCCTGCGTGCCCCCACTCACTTACAAAACTCACACCTCTGTCTGGCTCCACTCCAGCTCAGAGAATCAGTGAGGTGACAGGGAACATGCTCATGCTCAGGTGACGTGCTCATGCCTGAGCCCCCACTTCCGAATTCCTCCTTCTCTGCCCCTCCCCTGCTGGAAAGGAAAACCTTTTATTCCTGTGATCAGCTGAAATATACTTATGTTACAGTTTCATTCAGATTATTCAATAATTTCAAGTTTCTCTCTGCATGTGGTTCATTTCTCATGTCACTTGCTGTTTTATGTTGGCAGCTCATGTCCCATGAGCCCAAACACTTCCTGGGTCTTTTTCACACGTGGAAGGCACATGGGACACACAATGTAAGTGTGACTCGGAAGGCCTTTCCTTCACGACTGAGAGGAGGCTGAGAGACTGGCTACAGTGAGAGAGGAGCATGCATAAATTTAAAGACACAGCAAAAAATGGGTTGAGGAACACAAGGCACTATAGGGAAATGAGGCTTCAAAAGATTGTGAAGAGCAACTGGTGTAAAACTTAAAAGTATCTGCCTACAAGTTAATAAACGGGAGTAATTTGAAAGCAATCTGAGGACAGAACGTTTCATGGCCTAAGCACATCTTGGTGAAGATTATTTTGGCAGCTGTGTCCGGGACCAGTTCTAATGGGAATGGGTGGGTGCAGGACACTCAGCAAGACAACTGAAGGGATTTAAAGGCAGCGTGATGAATGTCTAGGCAGCTGGGTAGGACACAGAGAAAAGAGGAACAGTGAGAACAGCAGTTTTTCAACAAATAGTTGTGTGTCTACAACATGCCAGGCTCTCAATAGAATGTCGGGCAAAAATAACAAAGATAACCTGGCCTCTGCCACTTATAAAGCTCAAAAGGTAAGTAGAAAAAAGGCTTCCCTGAGAAACACACATTTGTGAAGGATAAGTCAGAGTTAACTGAACAGGTTCAAGGTGAGGAGAACACATGTGAAAAATACTCATTTTTTATCAGCGTAAGCCTGTACATTTTTGGCCACCACCCCACCACTTACGTAAGACTCATCATTCACTCAGTCAGCAAGAATGTATTGAATGGTGCACACTCTGTACTGGACACAGTCCCAGGGACTTGGGACACAACGAAACAAATCTTAAAATATGGTGGGGGAGGGAGAGAAGTAACCTGACCATTCCAGCATATTGTAATCAGTGTTGTGTAATCCCAGGGAAAAGATAGAATTAATAGTAGCAACAGTACCTCCAGTTACAAAATAATCTCTATTAGTGCCAAGTCCTCGAGAACCATCCTCACAGCAGATTTTTAAATTGCATTAAACATGGCACACGGGAAAACGCAGTCTTAGGGTTGGAAAGGTGATTAGAGCAGCTGGCGCTCAGGCCCTGCTGTCTTAGACAGAAAGAGGCCCAGGTAAGGTGAGGAGTGTCATGTCTGTGTTTCAGCTTTGGGACTCCTGCTGGCTTCATTTCAAGTACAATATGAAATCTCATAATCAGAAACCTTTTCATAAACAGCAGGAGAAAAAGTGAGTGGAGGCTAAAAAACTAAGGAAAAGCTGATGCCACCCGAGGCTCTGAGTTTAAGCTGCTTATCCTCTGAGAGAACAGTTGTTTCGTCAGCAGTAACGAGCTTCGTGGTGAGTGGACCTGCGGAGGAGCCACAGGCCTTCTGTGGGATTGCGGGCAGCAGGTAGCAGCCTATTTCCAGAATCCACCCTCCTGAGCCTCCGCGGACCCCCAAGAGCTCAGAGTGGGGATTTTTCCGTATTTACAATGATTATTTGGTGTCTTTTATCACCAAAATTGGATATGTAATGTCTCACATTTCACTCATTTAGCAATAACACATTGAAGGTGCCAACTTCAGACTTCTTGGGAAGCTGTAGTGCTCGTGGAACTCTGCCAACAGCCTAAGAAGGCTTGAAAGGGCTTGGTTGAGGAAAGGAACCATTGGAGAATAATTCATGATCCAGCACAAAAGGTCACACAAGTCAAGGTCTGTTGCCCAGAGGCTGCTACTGAGAATTAATTAATATCAATTAAACAACCACGAGTATCTGGCATTTTACCGAACGTGTTTCTCAGCCCTCCTCCAGTGAAAGCGACTATGGAGATTAAAGCTGGCAAGGCCAACAGACCGTCACCTCTCCGGCCATAATGACATGGAGAAGAGCTGACATGACTACAAGAGTGAGCCCCTCTCCGCCTACGGGTAGACAGAAGATCAACGTGGTAGTCATTTGTCCAGGACCGTTTCTCTTTTTTATTCACAGAGAAGCAAACAAAATAAATAAAAATTATTACATCTAAATATATGTCAGACCGTGACATATATTTGTCATTTTTATGTTCCATCATTTAGCCTTCACAAGAACCCTGAAAATTATTATCCTCATTTTACAGATGAGAGAACAGATGATTTAAGTATATGCTGAAGACAAATAACACACAGGAATTCTCTACCTACAAAGCCATCGCCCCCTACCCCATCGTGTTGCATGTATCTCATTAGACCTGAGAACTTCATTACTTGCTGCAAAAAAAATTTGCATAATGAACAAAATATTGTCTATCACTGGAAGCCACTCTGATCCTATTGACTAGCATAGGGTGGGCCACGGGCCACATCTCTTTGGCACATTTAATAATTAGGAATCATTAGTACGGAGTACTGGTTTAACCCTAGTCAGCTTACCTAGAACCAGATGGATGCTTGCCAGTAGCAGTGAGTCCAGAGAGTAAAAAGAACATAAATTCAACACGTTGGTATCACATTGTGGTTCACTGGAAGAAGAAAGGTGCAGAATTAGTTTTTTGGTGGGCAAGAAAACTAGAAGTGCCTCTCTTTGCATCTCTCTAGCTCTAAGATTGGCTCATTTCAAGTGCCATATCTGTAAGACCTGAAGGATTTTCTGTTTTTCCTGTCCACTTCTTCAAAGGTCAACATCAAAGCCAAGAATTATGATTACATAGACATTTTGGAGGGCGCAATAGATATTCTGTGAGTTGTACTCAATTTCTTGCACATAAATTTCTTTTTTTTATCCTCACCTGAGGAACTTTTTAAATTCCTTTTAGAGAGAGAGAAAGGTGGAAAGAGAGAGAGAAACATCAACGTGAGAAGCTTTGATAGGTTGCCTTCTTGTATGCGGCCTGACCAGAGATTGGACCATAAACCTAGGTATGTGCCCTGACCAGGAATCGAACCCACAACATTTCTGTCTACAGGATGAAGGTCCAATCAACAGTCACCCTGGCCAGAGCTTGCATATAAATGTTTTAATGATGAGATATTTAGTATATATAACATTTCAAAGAAGCATGAAATGCTCAAGTAGGAAGAATGCCTAAGATGTTGATTATGACCGGACCATGAATATTCCATAATAATTAGTGTAAGCCTGTACTGTCAGATTTTAACATTTAGTCAGTTATCACCATGTCAGTCTATCCCAATGACTCTGTTGTATTCGTTTTTATTTTTTGTCATTTAAAAAAAAAATTATGCCTTCCTCAAGCACATAGAACAACACTTTGGGTTGTAGAGAGTTTGGGCATTCAACAAAACAAACATGTATGGAACCCTTGCTTTTCCTCTTCTTTTTTGTTTTTTTGCAGCCAACTTCTACATGGCTAGTAAACGGGTTAGGAAAATAGAGTTTGCTCATATTTGGACCTGGGTAATCCGGCTCCAGAGTCTGGGTTCTCCCAAACTATGCTCTACTGCTTTTCCTGCTTTATAGGCAAAGACCTGAAACCCATGAAGGTTTGGTGATCAGCTCAAGGCCACATAGACAAAGAGGCAGAATCAGGATCTTTCACTCCCAAGTCATGACATTGCTGCTATGTCCCATTATCTCCCCTGATCTGCCACCATTATAACCCCTGTCTCCCCTGGATTTCCTAATTCTGTTAGTGACTTTATTGTACTCTCATTATCCTGGATGAAACCATCATCCACTCTTTCCTTATCAAACTTATAGTTGCACAGTCCTGTAGATTTAATTTTACAACTCTCTCATCTAGTCCTAAATCTCCTTTCTTCACTGCTTCTGCCTCAACTCCATTGTCTTCTAATCTTAGACTCCCTTCCATTTCCTTTTCCTGATCCCCAGAGCCAACGATCTTCAGTTCTTCTAAGTGAGTCTTCCTGCATATGTGCATTCTTACTTTTAAATAACATGTGTATATCATTCCTCCCTAAGTTTTTAATGTTAGGCGGTATTGATTTCTTACAGCAGACGATGAAGATTTAGTTCTTTCTCCCCAGCTGTCACCACACACTTTGCATTCCACATCCTTCAAATATAACTATATCATAATTTTGATTGGATCAGTGATTACATTGTTATGGCTAAGTAAATGCTTTTATTGATTCATGTAGCATAATATGATGACTTTCCCTTTTCTGAACAGTTTGTTCCCTCCTAAGTTTCACTTGCTTAATTTTTCTGTCATGAATTCAACCACAAGTGCTCCCCTATTGTATCAATACCTTTTCCATACATTCAAAGAACTCAGCAGTCCTTTTGGCTTTATCTCTGGGACATTTCTCACTGGGCTTTCGAAATAGAGACAGACTCATAGATGGAGAGCAGTATGACAGCTATGCAGAGGGCAGTTAGGGGGTTGGGGGGTCAAGGAAAAAGGGCTCATGGACATGGACAATAATGTGGTGATTGCAGGGGTGGAGGGAAGGGGATAAATGGTCATGGGAAAAAAAAAAAAAGAAATAAAAAAGACTGTGGAGCCATGCCCCAGCCCCGCCCCCAGCCACCTGCATTGCTGCCATGTTTAGATCCCTCCACCATCATTCTGGGGATTTCCTTCTTCCTCAGGTTGGCTCTCTGTCTTCCACATCCCATATCTTCTTTCCAGGTATAACTTCTCATTGTGCTGACATGGCATCCTGAGAAAAGGTGCATGAAAGGTAAAATTTTTGAGACTTAAAATTCTACCTTCACATTGGATTGAGAGTATGTGTGGATGTAGAATTCTAGGTTAAAAAAACAGTATCTTCTAATCTCCAGTGTTGCTAATGCCTGTAAGATTTTTATTCTTGATCCTCTTTATGAACTTGCTTCTCCTCTTCCTCCTATTTATTTTTCTATCTCTCTGGAAGCTTACAGGATGTTCCTCTGTGACCAGTATTCTAAAATTTCACAGTGATGTGCTTTGGTGTCGTTCATGTTGCACCCATGTTTCTGAGCATTCAACTCAGAAAGCATTTTCCATGTGGAAACTTACGTCTTTCAATAGTGGAATTCATATATATGTGTGTATATGTACACAAGCTATGTATTACATACAGCATATCTGTATATATTATGTAGATTATATACTATACATTATATATAATATAACTGGAAAATGTATACACATATACAGTTGAATATTATTCCCCTCCACATTCTCTGTTTTCTTTCTGATTTTCGTAATATTTGGATGTTGAACTGCCTGGAATGTTCCTCTTTTCTTCTGTATTCTGGGAGGTTTCCTTAAAATTTACTTCCAATCATTCTTTTTTTTTCATTTTGTTTATCACATTTTAAATTTTCAATAGTTTTCTTTTGTTGTTGTTCTCTGTTCCATTTCTTATCACCGATTCTGTTTCATGGACACAACCTCTTTTGTCTCACAGAACACAGTAATGATGGATTTCTTTGAGTTTTTTCTTCTCCCTGCAGAGTCCTGTTTCTCCATGATTTTGTTTTGGTGTCTGTCTTCCACATCAGAAATTTTACTCAAATTCGTGATGGCCCTGAGGTGTCAGTTTGTACTTCAGAATGGCTTGCTGACTGGACTATGTTTGAAAGCCTTGAACAAATAGCTGACACTGTCAATGAGGAGTTCGAATGAAGGGTAATCTCCAAAGGCCAGACTGGACTTGGGGAAACGCATCTGACATCAATTTCTTTAAAACTTCTCTTCCTGGCAGGTCAGATTCCCCAGGGAAAGGCCTCTAATTTCTGCACAGACGGTATTAGCTTAGCCAGCGGCATCATGGTAAATGAGAGGAAAAGGAAGGATCAGAGTTTCAGAGTCGGACAAAATTTCCACTTCATGCCCCTGCTCTCATGCAATAAACTTACCTCCAAATCCAGTTGCTGCTGCCCAATCCCAAAACCCTTTATTTTACAACCTTCAGAGAACAAGCCTCTGGTCTCCAGCCAAAGACAGAGTTTGTCTTGGTTTTACGCAATAGAAGAAAAAATAGAGGGATAAAGGAAACCAAGCACATCACCCCACAATATGCCTCTTTGACGTAAAAGTTATTTTAATCTGAAAGCAATGAAGGAGCAGAAAACCCAAGAAAGCTCCTCGCTTTCTGAAGGCAGAATATAAACTGTTTTCTTGGAGATGGACCCTTACCAGCCCAGAGAGGGCAGCAAAGAGATCCGCAGGTAAACTTCACTCCGTTAGTTTCTTCCCACAGTTCACTGCTCGTGAAAGCTTAAAATGACCTTCGCCACGTCATTGCTCTACAAATTTATTGTTCTTTGTTGAAAATGCTATATAGGCCAGAATTCTAAGCTGCCATTTTGATTCCTTTTCGTTTAAGTTTCTCCCATGTGATGTGCACAGATCATGTTAATAAACTGCTGTTTTTCTCTTTTTAATCTGTCTTGTAGTTAGAGTCCCTGCTGAAAACCTAAGATGAATAGATAAAATTTTGCCTCCCCTACAGGACTATCTTCTACCTAAACAAACTTTCAATTAATTCTTCTGTTCACAGCCCAAAGTCACTTACGTCCCCAGAGTCCCCTGAAAACTCGGCAGTGTACCTTGATTACTTTTCACCTGCTCATATTTCTCAGGTCTGCTAATTCAGGTTTTGTTCACCCATCGACTTTGCCAGCTTCAAAATTTTTGCCATTGGGTCCTCTCCACATCCTTTGTCCTTTTAGGTTTAAAAGTGAAAATCTCTTTACAGCCCCTTTAGAGTAATTACAAAGAGAATGTGGAGAGGTTTGATTCATGTGTTGAACTTAGATACTTGCCTTCATTTCCTCTTGTGTAGTAAGTTGCTGGAATCTCCTCACTCCCTGATCATGTCAATTCTCTGTTGAGAAACAGCCAGCTGTCCTGCCGACTGAAGCTACCATTTCCAGTGACTGGAGCAGTTGTTCTCCACCTGTCTGTCTCCACCCCTATTCAGATGAACAGTTTTTCCATCAGGATCACCTCTCAATACAATGGCTCATTTGCTTATACCTCCTGAAGTTAAAATGCTCCATGTAGGGCCTCAGCCTACCACCCTGACTTACTATTGTACATATGATTCCCGGTACTCCTTGCTCTAGCCAAAGTGGCTATCTTTTGTTCATTTAACCTAACATGTATTTTTTTTTTATCTCTGTGCCCTGGACTATGCTTTTTCTGATGAGTGGAATGCCCATTTCTAGAGTATAAATTCTTCTGTGCCTCCAAAACAAAGGTCAAATAGACCTGTGTACTTAACACATAGTACTTTGTACAGCTCATTTTATTTTTAATAAAAATTTTAATTGTATCACTTTCATTCCTTTATATAAGCCCCTTGAGAGTTGGAATTAGGTCTGATTTTTATATCTTAGGCAATGCACTAAAGAGATGGGCTCATTTAATCCCATTAAGCCTTTTCAAACCACAATATACAAGAGTATATAATAATTCTAAAACCTTAAAATATTTTTCTTAACTCCTATATTTTTTATGCATTTATTTGAAAAGGCAATAAGATTTTACGAAAAGAAACAAAAATACAGGAAGCAAGAAAGTAACAAAGAAAGAAAACCTCAGTCATTTCTCCATCTCCATCAGTTTAATTGAGCCTCAGCAACTGTATAATTCTACGCATGATCTGAAATCTGATTGCAAATTGTATATCTACAAGGAAAAAAATTTTATTATCCAAAAGTGTAATTTTTCCCATAGAATACATTAATCAAAATTTCTGTGCAGCGCACTGCTGAGAATTTGCACATGACTCACTGAAGCAATTTCCTCAGATAAAAGAAAATTGCTGGCTTGAGGGGTTCATGGGTATTGTTGTGTAACTTCAGGAAGACAGCTAAGAATCCTTCCTTGCACCATTTTAAAAACCTGCTTCAGCATTTAAAACACTGTGTGTCGGCGGGAGGAATATCTACAGTGTTGTCAAAATAAATTCCGCTGTAGCCCCAACATCCTCCCCTCCGATTCTTATTTTCCAGGATATATTTTCATACCATTTCTGATTACGATTCGTCATTCCATATTATCCCATTTAACATAAATCGTTCCTCTTCACTGAGCATTAATTTTGTGTTAAGCACTTTTATACATTCTTATTTAATGGTTTCATAATCCCGTTGGGTGTTGTTATTCTCATTTTTATGATATGTAAACTAAGGCTTAAAAGGAGGCTGAGTAAATTGTCTAGGGTCAAACCGTAGGTGAATAGTTCTCTTTCTTTTACAAAATGATTATTACTTTGAGATTATTTTTAGATGCTAGTTATCAATTTGTCTACAGAACTTAGTTACCGGGTTTTTATTCTTTGGCTTTTATCTAAGAATCAATGGAAAAGGAATTATGCATAAAGGTTTCCTTATTATCTGGAGTTAAAAGGAAATTATCTCTATATGAATGGTCTCTAAAGTGCATATCCTTTGCATGGTATTTGTGTGGTTAGTTCTATTTTGCATCTCTGTGCATCCCAGAGAGCTGGAAACTGTCCCCCAGGGCTGTCTGACTTCCTTTTGCACTGGTTCGTGAAGACCTTTGTGCCTCATGCTGCCTCTACATGCAGCAACGTCGTCTTATCATCCACTGAAGTTTTAACCAAATCATTACAGTCTAAACTTTCTCCTTTCTATCAGATGCTTTTTAGCAACATAGGTTATAATTGGAATCATACTTTTCCTTGTCTAGGCTAAAGGAATCAAACTTTATTTTTCACCGATTATGCACCCAGCGCCGTGCTACATAGTTTTAAAGGCTTTCTCTTGTTTCATGTTAACCACAAGCCTCTATCTACAAACTCTGAGCCCCGTCTATTATACTATCAACAACAATGCAAACGGAGCTTCTTTACAATGGTGGGAGCTGCCATGCCAGAGGAACCACTTTGCATGCCTTAGGTCTCAAATCTTGGCAATGTGAAAGCAGGACAAAATCACCTTGGGCTGGGCCTAGGGCAAGGCTGTGCCCCAAGACAACTGTTTGCAAAGGTGACAAGAAAGCAGTTACTACTACTTTCAGTTGTTCCTGACTACTGGATTAATGACTACTGGACTAAAAATTAAAAGCACCGTTTAGAATTAGCATCATTATGTTGTGTCATCTTCACCGAGAGAGATGCCTTTCTCCTCCGAATGTAATTGTTCCCCTTCCCTTTCTCATAAATAACCACCACCTTTGTCTCTTAGTCAGAACATTACTGGGGCTCCTGCCTGAATTAACATCTCAAATAGCTATTCTTACTGATCTCAATAAATGCTTGTTGCCTCTCACTTTCAGAAGCCTTTTATTTTTAGGTTAACAACAGCACACTATCTTTTCAGCAACATAATTGAGGTTATATTCATGATCACTCAGCATCAAATGGATGATAAACATAACAAAGAGTATGCATTCACTAAATTATTGAATACCTGTTATTCACAAGTGGGTAAGTACTGAACTGATACATAAACAAGTAAAATGGGTGTTAATATACCACATGCGTGCAGAGATTTCCCTAAAGTATACACAACACATCCAACCAATCAGCCATATCCTAAATTTGACCTGAAATAAATATATCAGTTTTTAATGAACTGCAGCCTTCATCCTGCTCTCTCCATCCTCAGCTCCTAATAATTTCTTTCCAGGAATCAGAGGAATCAAAGTTGTGATAACCATAATTCTGTGTTAAAGTTAAGAGTATTCATTTCAAAAATACCTGTGGCGGAATGTACGTGCTTGAAGTTGCAGATGTCAGAATATGATGAGGAAGGGATCTCGAATTGTGCCCACTTTCATTGAACTTCCGTGCTCTTTCCCTGCCACACGCCTCGTCCCAAGCTTCCTCCACTGTGACACCTTGCTTTACATTGAAAGTGTGTGTCTCCCCCGAAGTCACACATTTGAACCCAACCTCCAGTGTCACAGTATTTGAAGATGGAGACTTGGAAGGTGCTGAGGTCCTGCGGGCAGAGCCTGAATGAACGGGATTAGTGCTCTTTTATAAAAGGGACACGAGGGAGCTCCCTTGTCCCTTCTTCAGTTACCTAAGGACACAGCGAGAAGACAGCTGTCTATGAACCCATAAGTAAGAACTCACAAGACACTAAACCTTCCTTATTCTTGAACTTCCCAGTCTCCAGAACTGTGAGAAATAAATTTCTATTGTTTTCAACATCCATTTTATAGTATTCTGTTAAAGCCACCCCAAAAGACTAAGGGATACCTTCAGAGGAAATACTGATAGGAAAAAAATGTTCATTATAAGGCAATTGAAGAGAGAAGAGGAGGTAGGTTTATTCCTTTGCCTTGGCAATGGTTCTCAAATGCTAATGCCTAACAAAATTGCCTGGCAAGCTTTCTGAAAATGTAGTTTCACATCGCCATCCTCTGGGACTCAGGGTATCTAATACAGAATCTGCATTTAACAAGCACCCCTAGAAGATTCTGATGCATGCTGCTCTGGGAAAGACCCCTTCTGAGAAATCCTGTTTTGTAAATAGGAAGAGGGTTGCTTTTTCCTTTTTCCCAACTTATTAATAAAGTCCCAAGGCTTGCATTGAACTCTATCCTATCTAGATCCTCTAGTCGCACCTACTTCCTACAGAGTCGACCACATCAGTGGACAGATTCATCAAGGAGTAATATGGAGACATTAGGCCGTCTCCAGAAAGAGGTGTTGGTTATGATGAGGATGTGAGACGCAGGGAAAGATTGGAAGGAGAACTCCACAGGCATGGTTGGAGAATGGGGGGTCTAAGGATGTCAGGTTTGCTGCAGGCTGTGCAAATTTGCACCTCAAGTGCTATTAATCATTTGAATTCTTCTTTCCCAATATTTCCAGTGACTGGCATCTTCATTTATAGCTTCCATAGACTAGGCCAAAGCAAAATAACACTCTTGCTCTGTAGAACAGCTCAGGATACCTCAAATATAAGGCGCTCAGAGCTGTTTCAACCCAAGTCCACATTTCACTTTTCACCTTCAGTTTGGAGGCTCATTTACCTAGTTTGCTGGAATTTGGGGCTTTGCAAGTTTCACAGGGGAATGGCACAAGAATAAAAATAGAAATATCTGAGCCACCTAAATGTGAGTCTGGATCTCACAGAACACTGTATTCGGTGTCAAAAGACTCCTCTGGGGATTGGCTCGCCATGCTCCACATCCTCGCACTCTGCACGGCTTGCAACTGTCCTCTCTTCTCTGTTTGGTGACACTGCCCTGGGGAGCAATCAGGTAAGCAGCCACCTGACTTACATGAGCAAATATGTGTCACAACAAGAGTAATGAAAGGAGGTCTTTATAATTCTGTTTGGTTTTTCAAATACATCCTTGAAAATACGAAGTTCAGGAAAGGATAACATAAAGAAACATGGGTTAAAAGCTTACTTGCAAGGTTGTTGTAGAAAAATAGTCAAGTCATTGCTTTCCTGTTCCATTTTCACAAAGTGCCGATATGCAGTGAGTCATTTATGGGAGAGCTTAGAATGAATCCCCTGAGGCCATTAGTGCCAAAATGGGCTTCTGTGAGGGCCTGATTCAGATTGCAGGCATACACTTTAGCGGGACAGAGTAGTAGCTTATTTCTTCCATTATGTTTTAAGAGTTCAACCCCAAGTCTTCAAGCATGGTCTCGTTGACCCCAAAGTCATGCATCTTCTTGTGGGCAACGTGCCTCTCCATCCAGTGCTCACACATGCAACAATTTCTACTCTTTTCTCCTCCCACCCAAGTGCTCTGCCCCATCCCTTTCGGATGGGCACTACCACTGGTGAACACACGGTACTCTTCAGGCTGCCACCGCACTACTCCTCACTTCTACAGCTGTTGAAATAGTTCAAAGTCTATGTCAGTTACCTTTTCTAAAACCCTCCTCGAATCCCCAGCTGGTTCCCCTTCTTCTGAGTAATTGTGCTTGGCCTGTGTATAAGTGTGGGTGTCTCTCTCAGCAAAGTACAGACGTGGGCTGTTTCTGTTCTTGTCCTTTTCCAGTGCTGTTATCATACCTGACACCACACGTGTACAGAATAGGAACATAACACATTTTTTGAATGAATATGAGCCGAAGACATATTTTCAGAATGTTTTTAGTTTAAAAGCTGTAAGTTATGTTATTAAGGTGTTTTTATAGTTTTTTATTATATAAGTAAAATATATCACTGTAATGAAAGTTTTAATACAGATAGCATAAAGAACATTAAAGTAAGTCATAATATACTGGGATTATACCAGTGATAACCACCGTAAACATATTAGGGTGTGTCTTTCTAGAAGATTTTTTATGCTTATATGTACATGCTGTATTACTATTTTAAATGTCCCTTGTTAGCCAAGTCACAGATAAGGATGGCTCTGCCAAACAAAACTAGATCTGATCTCCTTCGCATGTTCTTTCCCCACCTACCTCCCGACAGCAGTGACTGATGTGCAGACCACCCAGGCAGCAGCTCATGAGTGAACACACGGGACTGTCCCACATGCTTGCCAATTTATATCAATAATTGCTTCTTTGAGCATCATGAGGCAGAGAGAAGTCATTACCCACAGGCAGCTACGTTAGAGGGTAGATAGTCCTATGTCCAGGCCCTACAGAATTTGCTAATATTTATTTGTTTGCGTACTTATTCATTAATTAACTTATTCATTCATTCATTTATAATTTACTTTTCTAGGAAATTGCTTCTACAGTAAATAATAAAGGAACCCTGATAATATTCTGATTCTGGGAGATTTAATGACCTATTTTAATAAAATGCTAAAGCGCTGCCAGGCTGCTCATGCTTTCCACTTAAACCCTGAGATGACGGCTCAGGCCACTGCTTGGATGCAGCCTGTTCCCTTGGTTGTTACGTGTACCCTGCGTCCACCCACCGTCCCTATGCCAGACAGACCACTTTTCTCTGGTTGCAGTCACTCTCATCATGTCCTAGGAAAAGGCCCATTAATTTTTAGAAATCAACAGTACTTTGAATAAAATATTACATTATATTGAGAAATATGCAGATGGCACATTTGTGATTGTATTTTTAGGTTAAAGGACTTCACACTTCAGTGATGCTCAGCCCCCTCCTAAGTTCCCCTTAGTTATTTTTCAGGATGCCCTGTGGAACTTTTGGCTAACGGCCTAGCAAGTCCTGTCACTTACCACCCGCCATCCATGTTGTCCCTCCTCTGCCTCTCTGCCTCTGCCACTGGTTCTGTCTTGTCCACGAGGCCCTGCCTCTGTCCAGGCTCTGGGGGCTCTGATGGTGTCCAGCTTGAAAGGGACCAGGGAGGCCCTGAGAGAAAAGCATGTCTTCCCAGTCTAGGTTATAATAATCTGGGTCTAAACAAACAAACAAACAAACAAGCAAATACTCTCTTAGTTTTCATTTTAGCCCTCTGTTTGTCATAGGACTCAGACAATTCTGGAAAGTACCACTGTACCCAGAATTCTGCCACCTCTTCAAACTCCACAGCTTCTCACCAGGCTGACCTCACTGGCAGTCTCTCTTCCCACACAGTGGCTCCTCTGGCATGTCACCCCCATCAGCTCCAAGACATGGTCAGATGCGTTGAAACAGTGTTGGGCTCAGGCTGGGACTCTTCCTTTCCCAGGAACAGAAACTGAAAGCCCCATCAGCTGTAAGTCCTCATCAGTAAGGATGGTTATTGGCAGGGAATCCTCCCGAGGACCTTTGAGCCAGTGTGTGCTGCTCAGGCTCCCAGCTTGATAGCCTGTCTCCAGAAGGTCAGAGTCCAGCGTGGGTTTCACTGGGCTAAAAAGGTGTCAGCTCTCAGTTGAAGTTGGTGTATAGGTGATGATTGGAGAGTGGCCGAGGGAAAGGGACGGGAGGTTGTGAACAGCTGGAACACTGAAATTTGGCCCAGTGCGCTGACTGTCTTGCTGTGGAGAATATGCAGTGTTCAGAACATTGAATGCACTTATTAAATATTAAATAATCTATGCTAATTGTTTTTTTACTTTGCTGCAGTAGAGTCCAATTTAATCTGGAAAAGCCTGGAGAAGGATAGTGAGAATACTTAGTGCCTGGAAGGATATTTGTAACTAGACTACAAGTGTAAGAGTATAGCCATTACAGAAGATAACATGAAATAAATCTATGGGAGTCACAAAAATATATCCATTTTTCCCATTTTATCATTCCATAAACTACCAAAGACCTCATTTAGTTTCCAAAATTAAAAGTGAAAGAATTATAAATAATATTTTTTTAAATACCATAGACTTTCTAGATGCATTAACACAATAAAATGTGTTTAAAGTAAGTAGAGCTGAAGAACAAAATAAATGAGTTTGGGGCCAACCACATCACTAGATTTAGATACTGATGACAGTGAGTCTTGTCAGCTCATAAAAATGAGCAGGTGTTGGTATCATCAAATTACTAACCGTCCTGGTATTCATATTCTAGTTCTAATACTAACAGTTCCTCGATTCACCAGTAGGTCCAGAGGAGGGACTTTACCATGTCAAAGTTACTCAGTCTTATGAGTCTCATAAAATATCAAACTAATCACCTTTTATTATCTAATCTTTCAGAGTTTTTTAGAAAAGTATGTCATATTACCAAAAATTTTAAAGTAAAGAAACAAAGACACTGACAAGCTATTAGTAACATTATATATTTCTCTTTAGTCTTTTTTCTATGCACTGTTATGCAGATACAACCCTAATATATAAATATATATAACCTGTATCTTCTATTTCTCCCCAAAGCAGTTTCCCTCATTTCTTTCCTCCATAACCAGAGTTGTCAAGTTGCATAATACTCAAAAAAAAGATCGTACAACTCCAATTACTAGTTCAATTTCTGATTTTTGTTATTATAAGACGCTGGAATGGTTAAGAGCACATTCTTCCATATCAGACACATTTTGTTTCTACCACTAATCAGCTGACCTTAAACATGCTACTTAAACTTTCTCCATGTACCACATACAGACACACGGCGAGCACTCCATCAGTGTTTGTTGAACAGATGAATAAGCCTCTGCTGTGGGCTGATAATGTCTATTTCCCTCACCCCCCAAAAATTCATATGTTGAAATCCTAATCCCCAGTATTTGAAAAAATGTAGCTGAACTAGGAGATATGATCTTGAAAGAGGAAATTAAGATTAAATGAGGTTATTGGGGTGGGTCCTAGTGCAGTACAACTGGTGTACTTAGAAGAAGAAGAGGTTAGGACACAAATGTGTGCACAGGTCAGCCTGCCAGCAGGCTGCCTTCACACCAGAACTGCAGCTCTTCCCAGAGACTCCAGCATGCTGGCCCGTCCTGTGGATTTTGGATGCCCGAAGTCTCCACAATCACAGGAGCCAATTCCTTAAAATAAATCTTTCCAGATAGGGAGGGAGATAGATGGAGATATAGAGATAGAGATAGAGATAGATTTGGAGATAGAGATATACAGAGATAAAGACAAATACAAGCACATCCTTTTAATTCTGGAGAACCTGGACTAAAACAGCCTCTTAAATCCTTAGTTTCCTTGCCTACAAAATAGCACAGTAGCTATACCACTTGCTAGGTTCTTAGCACAATGCCTGTAACTCAATAGATGTTGGTCATAATTATAAATACTATTACAATGGACAAGTTCATCCACTTAATTTTTTCCAAAATGTATCCTAATCTGCTTTCATAGATTCATGGTCATTATTATTATTTTTTTTAGTTATTGATACATAGAAAAAGTTGTTGGTTTTTTCCTTGCCAAAGAATGGTGCCATGTACAATATTATTGCATGTTTGCCAAAACAGGGTCACTGTTTAGGCCAAGCTAATTTCTGTTTTTTGAAAAATATGCAAAGAGACAGACATTTCAAAACTTCAAGTATTAAAAAAAACAAAGTGTTATTTTGTTGTTCCTTTATTCTCTACACAAAACAATATTACACAGCATGTAAATGTTCCCTCATTGACTGAAGCTAATTGAGATATTTTTTCTTTCTTTTTTTATATGTCCAAACGTAACTGGACCTTCAAAATTGGAATTCTTCTTACAACCTGGAGGATTTTTTCCCATTTCTTAAAAATTATCCTAGCAAATGTGATTGACAGCAAAGATATTATGTCACTAGGATATCATTAAACCACAAACTGGCAAATATTTTGAGCAGTGCTTCCTCAATGGAACTTTGCGAGTGTTACAAAATTTGAGTGCTTATTGTTGTAATCACGCAAAATTTATCTTTCTCAAAAAGGTGCATTGAACTGTCTGTGGAAATTACTTGAGAATAAAAACAAAAGTCTTAAATTTTATTTTCTCAAGAAAGAAAATTTCTCTCTCTCAAATCAATCAATAACTTTTTTTTTTCTAAATATCCCAATCTAGGACCTCTTTGTAAGGCACTCTCCGCAGGTCCAGGGGGAGAAAGGCCCTGAGTGCAGTTGGGAGGCCACACTCACACTGCTAGAGTGTCATGAGGAAGTCATTTAGCCTCTCTGAGCCTTAACTCTCTCATTGGTGAAAGAAGAGAACTGAACTAAGTGACCACAAAGTATCCTAGTGAGGATGATTTATTTGCAAACAGGCTCTCCTGAAATGCTGGGGTAGAAGGGTGAGGCTGTATTAATTATGGTTAATTAAGCGCTCTAAGCGCTCTAACAATGTTCTGTGGGCTCTCTGCCTCCACCTTGCTCATCTCTGTTTCCCTTCGTGTTCTGGCCTCATTGTTCTACCACAGACACCCTCCAACATGTGGCAGGTAAGAGCGCCTTCAGGAATCTGCACTCTTCATGGCTCATGGTTCAAAAGGAAGAGAGATCCTTTTTGTCCCCATGTCTATAACCCAATCTCTGGAATGACCTTCACTGGGCCACATGCTCATGTCTGGACCAAAGGACCAGACGGATGATATAGCTGAAAGTCCCCCCACAGTCCATCATCGGGGGAAAGACAAACAAGTGTTGAGCAGACAAAAACTGAAAGTGTCACCACAGACTTACATAAGATATGTGGAGGAAAACCTACCGGAAACAGAAACTATCAGGCAGCCACTTTCTCTGATAGTCTGTCTCTGGGACTGCAGGTATTCTTATTTCTGCTTCTCTTTCAATATCTATTCCTTTGTCCTCTCTACAAAAATATCTTTTCTTAAAAACTCCTGTTTCCAGCTCCCCGTGACCATAGCCACCATGTGATCTGACTCCCCCTAAAGCGACACTGGCCCAACAATGTGACCATGCTGCTCAGCTCCCTGCTGTCTCCTCTGGCCTCAGCCAGCTCCCAGTTCCAGACGTCCGATGGAGAGAATGATTGACAAGGGTCTGCTTAAGGTCAATTGCTCTTTCCCAGCACTGTAGGCGGGTGTTGTATTTTGAGAGGGCAATGAGTTTCCTGTCTACCTGCTCTACTTATCTTGCCTAACTCACATCCTTTTTTCACTGTGATACACAAATACGCACACCCTGACATTTTGCAGGTCCCTCAAAGTACAAGCTCTTTGCTGCCTCAGGGTTTTCCCTGTGCTGCAGCCTCTGCCTTGAATATTCTTTCTTCTGCATTTTTATTTGTTTCCCCCCCAGCTTTACTGAGACATTAACTAACATATATTATATAAGTTGAAGGTGTACAACATGAAATTTGAGGCACGTATGTATTGTGAGATGATTACCACAACAGGGCGAGTTAAAATCTCTGTGCCATCCCATAATCGCTGTTTGTGTGTGCACAATACACACAGGTAAGATCTGCTCCTACAGCCACTTCCAAGCCTGCAGTACAATGCTGTCAACTCTGCTCACCATGCCGGACATCACAGTCCAGGACACATTCAGCCTGGAACTGGAGTGTATACCCTTTGACCAGCATCTCTCCACGTCCCCCGACTTTCTCCCCCAGGTCCTGGTGACTTCCGTTCTACTTTCTGTTTCTATAACTCTGGCTTTTAAAAATTCCACATATTTTTATGATCTATTTCAATGCATCCTTCAAGTTTGGGCTTAAATATCACTTTCTCTGACAGGCCTTTCTTGCTTATATAATGTGAAGGTGTCTACTGAAAATCCATAGCATTATACCCTTGTGTGTGTGTGTAAAATCTTCTGTTTATTGTCTTTCTCTCCCTCTCTCCCTTACTAGTCTGCAAACTTATATATAAAAGAAATGTAAATTTAATTTTTTCTGAAACTGCTATTTTTAGCCTCTGGTCTTCCAAGTAGCAGAAACTTAATCTCAATTTCCCTGCAGCTGTATCTGTGTTCTGATGGGGTGTGGGGTGAGAGGGAGGCCCCAGCTGGTCCTTGATATCCTCATCTCCCCATATTGGGGACTGGCAGAATGGATTTGCTCCAGGCTGATCTTTAATCAAATCCATCCATTTCACTGCTGCATCCTTCCAACTCCCATTTGCCAGTTGTCTAGGACAATATCTTCAAAATTAAAGTTTTCTCAAGAACCTGTCTGTTCAGTAACAGCCTACCTTTCTAGATTGAGAAGGGGACTGTCCAGTGCATCATGAAAATTATTGTCTTTCTTTTAATGGCTGACAACTGATACCAAGAATAAGGATGTGAGGGGGGGAGACGCAGTACAAGAGCTGGTCCTCAGATTGCACTGATAGCA
>VMDR010012850.1:12357-25991 GCA_007922815.1 Macrotus californicus | reverse complement strand
GATGGAAATTCAGTTGTTTCAACATTTTTGTTGCTATTATAACAAAACTGCGGCCTATTCTTGGTTACACGTATTTGTATGTACTTCTGCTTGGACTAAACTAGAAAAAACACTTAGACATGAATATTGGTGGATTGAATGAATATTGGTACCCGATATGTTTTATTCTATTCTCCCACCTTATCTTTTTTAAATGGGCACAAGTTAATTGTGTTAGTAAATTTAGAGACTTGTGCATCCATCACTACAACCTGGTTTTAGAACGTTTCCATCATTCGCGAAAGTTTCTCCTTGACCATCTGCAGTTAATTTCTGCTCCCATTTCTAGCCCACAACCGATCTGTCTCTTATCTCTGTAAATTTGTCTGTCGGACATTTCATATAAATGCTGTTGCTTACTGGATAGGGTTTTGCATCTGGTGTCTTGGACGGAGCGTAATTTTTTGACACATTCATTTTATAGCATGTTTGCTTCTTTTCACTAGTGAATATTATTTCTTCTTTGGCTATGTTTAAGATTTCTTCTTTGCTTCAATGCTCTGCCATGTTATTATGTATCTTGCTTGGGATTCTCTGTGATTCCTAAGTCTAAAACTCTTAACAATTCTACAAAATTGTCTGACATCATCTATTTGAATAATGTTCTTTCTTTTCTGTGTTATTGAAATTCTTTTTTAAAAAATTATTTTATTGTTCAATTACAGTTGTCTGCGTTTTCTCTGCACTACTCCCCTGCTCCCCGAAATTCTGATATATGTAGATATTAGGACCTCTCATGTTATTCCTTCATGTCCTTTAGCTTCTCACCATATTTTTCTCATTTATATTCTGAACAATTTCTCTAGGTTTTTCTATTAGTTCAAAGGTTTTAACACCTTCCATTTTTAATTTGTTATTTAACCCATACAGTGAGTTTTTATATTCAAACATTCGTGTTTGCAGTTCTAGAAATTTTATGTATTTTTTGTCAGAACTCCCTGGCCATTCTTTTCTTATTTATGCATTATTTCTATGAATAAGTAAAACATTTCCTTTATATTTGGTGTCAGATACTTCCAGCACTTTAAATCTTTGCACATCTAGATCTGCCCTCTGTCATTTCTGATAACGCTCATTCACCCTGTCCCTTCCTTGATGTATCGGAGTTTTTGACTTTGAGATCATGATCCGTCCTTTAATGAACTCTTTGAGTTGTGATTTTAAGTGTATTGCTACAGAGCAGGCTTGCTTTTTCTATCTTGGGAGGTTTGTTTGATAATATATTCAAGTGGGGACCCAGGTAACTGTAGAGGGAAGTGATATTGCCACCATCCGACATGAATTTTTTGTTTCTCTTTATTTGATTTTTCTTCTGTTATTTTCACAGCATGTAAACATAATCTAGGAAAGCTCTAACACCGAATCTAAATCTTTCCCTTTTATAAATGTTGTTCAGTTTTTCATTTCTTATGTAATGTTTTTAGTTACCATAAAGAAAAGATTTAAGATTTAAGCCAACTGATAGGGTTTGTGGCCAAGTGTGTAATGGTAAATGCCTTGAGCAGAGGTTTTGAACAATCTCTAAGTAGAGGCCAAAAGTCCACGATGAGCTAATGAAGCAGACACTTGTCTCTCTACTTTGTAGGGCATGGCTAATGACTGCAGTGTCCTCTCTTTATATCCTGCCTGTCGTAATGGGTGATGTCATCAAAAAGTCATCTCTTTGTTCAAGGAGAGGTATTAGCCTTGGATGTTACTCAACCCACAAGCTAATTAAATCCTTATTTTTCTGTTTCTTTTCTTCTCTTTCCATAATTGTATAAGTCATTTAAATATAGTATATACATATTTTGTAAGCTTTATTCTTAGGGATAGCCAATGACCAGGTGGTTCACTTGCCTATATATAGCAAAAGCAGTATTTAATATACAGATTATAAAATATATTTTACACTAAAGAGAAGGAGAAGAATCACATTAAGTGAGTCAGATTCACATTTCCTATTAATTGCTTGCATAAGATATCTGTTTCAGTACTTTTCCAATACATTTCAGGGTTTCTTTTAGAGGAAAACACTTCTATGTTTAAGGCACTATCAATATCTGTGGATCAGAGAATATTAAAATAAATACATTGAAAGCCAATACTGTCTTATAGTTGTGACTTGAAGATAACAAACTTAAGTGATTTTCTTCCTCTAATATCTCACTTCCAAATAACCTAAATTATTTCCATGAATATGGGGATTTTTCTTGCCTGGGATTAAAAAAAAATACCTAGTCCATTATAGATGCTTAATAGACTTTTGTGCTATGAATAAAATAAATGTCCCATTTCCAATCTGGAAATTTATGTTATGTGTCTTATCTGATTCTACAATTTGGAGGCATAACTTCAAATTCTGTGGTCTCAGGAAAAACACTTTGTAATTCAAACGCTCTTTACAACACCTGTAGTAGGAGGTGGTAGGTCAGGGCTGGGGTGCGCTGCCTGGTATGGCGTCCTGAACGTGTATTGAGGCTATGTGTGGAACTTGGAGGCAGTCCAAGCCTGAATTGTTTTCCTTCAGACCGAAAGAATAGGTAAATTTGTGTATGTGTTTACATTTATTCATTATCTGATATAAAAATAAACAGATACTTTAAATTCTTAAAGATGTCCATTTTGTTTCATTTGAATGGAAGATCTGTGAATACCAGCATAAATGTTTCCTTGAACATGTCCAGTCTCAGTCCACATGACAATGTACCTAGTGAAAAGGGGTTAACTTTTTTTTGTCCATTTAGCAATGTATTAGCCACCTTTTGGGGGTGCAGCAAGATAGAGGGTGTTGGTCCCTGGCAATTTCAGTTCCTGAAAGTGAAGATGCCCAAGGTCCACCCCTCCTGGTTAGGACACAGTCACCGGGACTGACACTTGGCACAAATACAGCCAGGCAACCCAAGATCTTTGATAAGACTGTGAAGGAGTCTTCTGTCTGGATACAGAGGCTGGGTCCTGGTGTGTTATGTTTTCAGTTTAGTAACCCGATGGAGGTGAGATAGTTTGACCACAACTTGAATAGGGAGAAGAAATTGTTTTCTGACAAAAGGGGACTGTATTAGATTGTAACAGACAGAGGGTTATTTAATATAGATTAAGCAATACTTTGGGGAATATACTGTACCACATTTGGGCAAGTTCCTCCACTTAATCTTCTAGTCATGCAGCTGTATCTATCATGATAGTCAATAGATCTATTATTAATTATTTCAACTTTTTGCATAGTAGCAGCTCTACTTTAAAAAAAGTTACTCCCCCCTACACTCCATCCCTTTTTCTTGCTTCTAGCGTCCTCTCTTTAAAGGTATCTTATATACTTAGTTTCAAATCTTGGTTTTGCTCTATCAATTCTACTTTAGTACACACAATACAGAATTTTTCTTTTAGTGGTTGTGCCTCTAAGATGCTGCATTGCTCTTTCCTTTGAGTCCACATTCCCCAGAGCTCATTTGCTCCCTTAGGTAGTGCTGTGTGAGGGGACCCTCTTGATGAGTTGAGTGGGATGGTTGTCATTATTTTTCCTTAGGAGAGTTTGTTAAAAGGGCCCTCAGGATGGGAAGAAAGACAAAGTGAGAGAGAACCGAAGGAGGAAATGCTCAAGGGTGGACAGATTTGCTTATTCATGGGGTTAACACTTCACCTCCCAGGCTGCCTAGAGCTGTGCCCCAATCATACTCCACCACCTGCAGTGGGCAGTGGGCTGGCTCCTGCTCTCCTGCCTCATAACAGGGATGGGAGAGAGGGAAAGCCCACACAGAAATGCTTTTCTTCCCCATCTACTGTGTCCTTGAATGTCAAGGGTGGTCTGAGCTCTAGTGGAAGAAGCTAGGACAATGGGAGTTTGCTGGAGATGAGAGTGGCAGCTGTTGGATGACTCAGTTGTGTGGCTGGACCTTGTGTGTGTCAAGGAACAAGGAAGTGGATATTTGTGCAATACACTTCTCTACTTCCTGGTCTTTGTTATCAGCAAATTGGTTCTTGAAAGCACTGCCTCTCCTATTCTTATACGTATTTCATCACCCAAACCCGAACAGCATAATTCACCCTGCCTGGGATGAATAAACGATTCCAGAAACCTTTCCTGGGACCCTCACCTTCATTGTCTCCTGGTCCACAGAGGCTTCTGTTGTTACTAGTGGGTCTTTTGTGTCTCATTGTTTACGTTTCTGTCTGATGAGTAATCCTTTGTATTTTTTAGGCAGCTGATGTGGTGGTCATATTAACAGGCAGTTATAAAAACCAAGCATCTGTAAATCCTTGTGATAAATATTTGTGAAGTTTCAAAATCCTCACATCTCAGCAGTGGAAGTCCGTCTGCAAGACAGTCTCCTAGGAAAGCCATTTGGAGACACAGTAGCTCACTCTGCCATGGGAACTTCCTCATGGGGGTGAGGGGCAGGGAATGCAGAAGAGTCTTCAGCAAAGATAACTAGCCTTCACAGAAGGCAGACACTGATACTGATAGGTATACTGATACTGAAGGCAGGTTCAGATACTGATACTAAACTTTATTGAGATCAGACAATAAATTTTCACTTTTAGGACTGGGAGAATTGGGGATGAAAAGTAGCTAAAAAGGGTCCAGAAGAGAAGTTCCTGAACTTTGCTCTTTGCATCTTTTAGAATAGAGGCGAAATTCTATATTCTAATATATAGAATAGTTCTATATATTATTCTGTATTATTATGAGGCAGAAAACATCAAGTGGTTATATAAATTAAAAACTATAAATATACCTTAAAATAACTATCACCTTTGAGATACCTTTTAAGATTTTGAACATGGAGAAAAATATCCCCCTTTTTACTCAAGGCCTCCCTAAATTAGCTGTCTTATCCATTAAAAAGAAGAGATAGTAGAAAGTAGAATCCCAGTTGGGCCAACTCAGTGGGCTGGAGTTGGTAGCATAAAATTAGAAAATAGCTTTATTTGTCTCCTACCATTTTTGAAAACCTCTCCCTCATATATCCCTTCCTCACACCTGGGTAATATTTTCAGGTCACTTTCGGTTTCATTTTTAAGGCATTAAAAGTACAGTCAGAACTAGACTGAACATCTCATATCCAGTTTCAAGTTTTTCCCTTTCTTGTGAGTCTGACCCAGAGGGTCGGAAAGGGATGTGATGAGTCTCTCCTCTCTCTCTCTCTCTCTCTCTCTCTCTCTCTCTCTCTCTCTCTCTCTTTAATTCTCACCCGAGGACATTTTTTCATTGCTTTTAGGGAGAGAGGAAGGGAGAGAGAGAAACATCGATGTGAGAGAGAAGCATGGATTAGTTGCCTCCCATATGTGCCCAGACTGGCAATTGTACACCCTGGACCAGGGATTGAACCCACAACCGAGGTATTGCCTTCACAAGGAATCAAACCCACAATCTTTTGGTTACTGGATGACTCCCAACCAATTGAGCTACATCTACCAGGGCTCCTCTTTTTCTTGCTTCATATCTTCCGGACTTGCCACCCGTTGTCTCTGGTGTCTTCAGGGTTGGATGGGGCAGTGAAGTAAGACATAAAGGAAAGAAAAAAAGTTGTACATACTTAGCTGGTGTGGTTTAGAGATCTGTCTCAACTGTCAAGTGCTCTCCAACATGGCAGGCTTCTAAGGCTGGCTCTTTCTTTAATAGGGCAGCATTGGGGGGGGGTTAATTAAATCATGGGCACCCTGCCCTTCCCTCATCTCTGACACCTGCCCCTCCCCCAGTCTCTTGCTTTGGAAAATGTGCTCTTGGGCTAACCCATTTCATCTTGCTCTCTTTGCCTGCTGTAGTGGTGCCCACCACCACACAGCTTTTCCTTCACTGGGGTCACTCAGTTGTTGGCAAGTGACAGGTTGTCTCGGGTGAAGCTATTTCAAGGTTACTCAACCCATTGATCTGTCATCTCCCAATCCTGGTAATCGAGGCCTCTCCCAAGAAGTTTCCACCCTTTCTACTCAGTACCTTGTAGCTCAGACACAGACAGGACCTTTTCTGCATTTCTACAGCTCAGGAAGTGTAGGGTCACAGAGTGCATGTATGAAACTTCGTTAGTATCCCCTTATCCCCTCAGATCCTGTAAAGGGCACAGTTTCTATAACTGGAACAAGGCAATCAGAGATACATTGTTCTAGTTCAGTATCAAGACCAAATAGTAACACTATGTTTTCATTAAACAAATATGGATGGGACAGAGTGGGATGGGGAGAAATCAAGATAACCAGGCATTTGATGAAAAGGAGTTTTGGAGACAAATGGATTTGTTTTAAGACTCAGCTGGACCTGGGATAAGGTCTGCCTTCTATATACTAAGTCCTACCCTGAAGACCACTAACCATCAGCCTGAAATGTCAGAAGACTCCTGATTGGGTCAATTCATTTGCAAAGGAGAATTGAGAATGTTTTTCTCTAAAAGGGCCTGTAGATGTCACTAAAGTAAATAACTCTTTTATCCTCGTTTGCTAGTGGGGCCAAAAGCCCACAAAAAGTAAAGTAAAAAAAGAGTGATATTTTGTAAAGTCCATCTACATTGTTTCACTAACAACATCATGCAACAAAGTAACACCACCATAATCCACAGGAAGCTTCCAAACTCTCCTTCCATTCTACAGCAGTAATGTGTGTTAAACAATGCAAGTATACTCAGCAACAGTCTTCCGTTTCTACCAGGGAGGGAAAGTCACTCTATCCCCTCCTGCCTCACAGCTATGTCGCTTTCAGGGCAGGAGACACATTTCTTTTCCTTTACCATTAGAGACACTGTCCTCAGGCAAAGGATACTGATGCCTCACGAAAGAAAAAGAAAAGCCACATCAGCACTGACTGTAAAAGGAAAAGGAAGGCAGCGAAAACATTTTAAAGTGTACTTGGAACAGTATTTGATTCTAAAAGCATTTAAATGTTTTGTGTTCTTTTTTTTCCCCTGTGCACTGGTTGTAAAAAGAACTGTAAGCTTTGATCATCTAGAAAAGATAGTATTTCCCCTCTCTGTCCAGGGAAGGGAAACTCAGTGCAAAACAATCAACTAGAAACTCCTTCTAAGCTTTTATCGCCAAGGTGGGCATTTAACGATGTTGCCCAGGAAGCTCTTGGTATCTGTTTTTTGGTACAGTAGAGGGTAGGTTTTTGCTGGGGCCATATTCTGTAGACCATTCTTCGCATTAAAAGGCTACAGCATTTTACCACAGGATGGCCAGGACTGAGACCCACGGAGAGAAGAATGCTCAGTGAAGTGGAATTTACAGAGATTCAGAGCTGTGTCAGAGTGTGAGGAGACTTCCTTGTGTTAGCAAGAGTGTCGTAGACCTCAGTGGAAAATTAGTGGTCTTAAAGTGATGTCCAAGCAATAGAAAAAGTGGACACTGAGAATAAGACCTCTGAAAAAATGTTGTGTGTCAATGAAAGATGGCTTAGGGCAGGAAAGACATAAAATACTGAGAATTTACCCATAGAATCTAGACGGAAAAAAAAATCTAGACAGAACGGAGACTAATCTCGCAGTTATTCTAAAATAAATATTATCTGTTCCATGTGAGGAAGGATTGAAAGTTGGCAATAAGACCCATTGTGTATTTCTTATACTTTGTGATGAAAAGCATATGTAAATGGTAAAATACAATCTTATGTATTGCGAAGAAATATATTTAGATCCTAAGGAAAGATTTAAGCATTTTTCAATTGATTCTATTTTGTCCTCATAAAGACTTATAATAAAGATCTATTGTTGGGCCCTGGCTGGTGTGGCTCAGTGGATTGAGTGCTGGCCTGAGAACCTAAAGGTCACTGGTTCAATCCTCTGTCAGGGCACATGCCTGGGTTGTGGGCCAGGTCCCTGGTTGGGGGAGTATCTCTCACACATCAGTGTTTCTCTCTTTCTCCCTTCCCTTTTCTCTCTATAAATAAATAAATAAATAAATAAATAAATAAATAAATAAATAAATAAATAACCTGAAAACAAAGAAATCTTTTTGGTATTATTACTTATAGATATTTGAAGATAATGGACCCAAAATGCATGATCTGGTCATGACATTGGTGTCCAGATTGGAGAAAAATCAAGTAAACAGTATCCTTTACAGAATTCTGTCTTAACGGTACTTTTTGCACTTGGAATTTTTTCCTCTTTGGTAGTATTTTTACAAAAAGAAAATCATTCCATTCAGTTGAAATAGTAAAATAAAAATATTATGTGTTAAAGAGGGTTTCAAAAGTTGAACAGAATTACCATATGGCCCAGCAAGTCCAGTCCTAGATATGTACACAAAAGAACATATGTTCACAGCAAAATTTTTACATGAATGTCTAAAGCAGCATTAGTCATTAACCAAAAGAGGAGAACAACCCAGTTGTCTGTTAATTGGTAAACGAATAAAGGAATGTGGTACACACAGGCACACACTCTGAAATACTATTTGGCCATGAAAGGGAATGCGGTATTGATATCTGCTATGTACCAAGGATGAACTTTGCCAATGTTAAGTGAAATAACTCACTCAAAAAGACTGAATAGTGTATATTTCCATTGAGATGAAGTGTCCAAAATAGACAAGTGGCAAGTGTGTAGAGACAGAAAATAAATTAGTGGTTGCGGGGGCGGAGCTGGGGATTGGGAAGCATAGAGAGGCGGTGACTGCTAAATGGGTGTGGGGATTACTTTCAGGGGTGAGGAGAGCTCTGTAATTCAATTGTGGTGATACTTAACTTTGTAAGTATGCTAAAAAATCACTGAATTGTACACTTAGTGTACAATAAATATTATGGCATGTGAATTATATGAGAGAGAGAGAGAGAGAAGGAGAGAGCTTGAGAGATTTTCTGTTGGGAGCATGATAAAGTCAGTTTGAGCTTCCTTCATGAATGCTTCCAGGAAGTTTCTCCTTTGATTAATTCAAGTGGAAAAGAGTAATTCATAAGATTCCACCTCTCTTCTTTTTCTTGCGGGGAGAGAGGAAAACGTCTAGGAGACATGCAGTGTGCTGGGGTAGGAGGCGGCATGTAATCTTTTATTCACCCTGTGAAGAGGACGATTACCCCTGTGCTGCCAGATCAGCGAATACAAATGAGTCACTGCCCAATGTAAATGAGTCACGTTCAATTTCGGGGGTGGAGGGATCCTAAAATAGACAGCGAAGTTATATTAACCAGTAACACATAACACATCTGCAGGGTTTATGTGCGTGCGCATTGAAAGTATATGGGAAAGCAAATGAAATATTTCTGTGTTTCTGGGTTTGTTTCTTTTGTGCAGAGTACAGTTACACTAAAAAAGGCTTGATACATCACTCTAACAACTACAAGCACAATTATTTTAAGGACAATAACATTTTAGCAGACATTGAGTTAAAATAGCTTCCCCAGTAAACTTTTCCTTCTAAACGATGTGAAGAAATTACATTCAGGTCAAGACAATCCCGTCATTACATAGTTTACTCCCATGGCTCTCAGGATAAAGTATGTTTATAAAGCCCAATGGATTTTTGTAACTAGAAAAGCCCCAGATAGGCTTCTAATTATAACACATGATGTGCAATCTGCAGACCGATATTTTGAAGTATTTGCTTTTCGTCCTGGGACAGTTTCTTTGTGTTTTACCATGTGCTCTTGCTCCTTTAGCTCAGGACGGATTTGTATGTTTTGGCTATTAGGCATCATAGGTATATATAAATATATATATTTTTTTCTTGCAGGCAAGAATAAAGACAAAACATTAACAGCAAAACAATCCTAAACTGAATTAGAAACTGTAGCTGTGATGGCACTTTATTCTTATTGGGTTGTGTCACTTCATCCTTAGTGTTTTTAAAAGTATAGTTAAAATGTATCTATGTATTTTTTTTCTTCTAGAAGCAAGAGATTAAATTCAGGAACAAAACTTCTACTTAATTAGTTGCATTAAAGCTCATTTAAAAGTACTTACTGTGCTAACATCAAAAGAGAGACTGGAAGTCATACAGTAAATAAAGGTATATCCAGATATTATTGTAATCAAGTCATCCTGATAGAATTTAACCAGAGCATGTAAGATGCATTTTTACTTAAATCAAAGAATAACGTCTGATTTAAAATGGTAGACTTAGCACATTTCTATCCCTTCCCTCTTAAAATACCATTATATTAATAAAGGAAATAACTCATAAAATTGAGAGATAGGGGGAGAAATATTTTCGAAAAAGATTCTAATAAAATTCTACAAGATGGGAAGAAAAGATAAACCTCTGCTGACAGATTGAAAACCAGTATGTCATAGCTGCTTAGAATACACACGCAGGAATGCAGTAACAAAGAGTGTGGCCTGAGCTACACAGCAAAACTCCAGAGATGATCCCAGCTCAGGAGCATGAAAACATGAATGAGAGGGAAAGCCAAATGATGAGATTAATTGGAAGGCTGACCCTTGAACGAAGAGAAGGATTTCAACACCCCTTCTTCCTTGCCTTTCCACATCCCAAGACAGGTGGAACCCCGGCACTTCTAGGCAGCCTGGTACATACGAGATGTAACCTGCAGCCAAAAACAAAGACAAAACAAGTAGCAGCAAAACAATCCTAAAGTCTCAAAAGAAATCAAATGCACTGCAGGTATAAAATTAGGTCTTTTAGATAAATTGCTCCTCATTGTGTCATTTGGAAGCTCTGTCCCCACCCCAGACTAAATGCTTTATCCTTCATTGCCCACCCGAACATGAAGCCTGCTGGTTCTGTCCACATGCGTTGAGCTCTGCTTCAGGCATCATGTTCGTGTGGGAGACCTATAGCCATAAAATTAAAATATATAAACGACACCCTAGGAGACTCATCATTATTAATCTTAGATGATCAGCCCAATTCACTGTTCTTCTTCATAAAAGTTTATCCAAAGATTATTAAAAATATAGCTAAAAGCAAAAGCATAAAAGAATATCTCAAATAAGAATAGTAATTTCAGAAGAAATACATATAATTTAGGAAAAAAGAGAACTATAAAATAGTTAATTATCATCCTCAAGAAAGTTTGAAAGGAAACTATCAAAAAGGAATAATGGAGAAAAAATAAGTTATTTTATATTGAAGATATGATTGAAAAATTCTGTAGTTATGAAGATGAAATTAAGAAAATCAGAAAAGGATTAAAAAAAAAACCTTCCTTCTCCCCACCAAAAAAGAAAAACTGAGAAACATCAAGGATCAATCCAGAAAGCCCGATATTGACCTAATAGGGTTTCTGGAGGACAAAAAGGGGGGGAAATGAGGAAGGAAGTAAACAAAAAAAAAATTGAAGAAAACCTTCCAATATTAAAGTACAAGAATTCTTTAAATTATAAAGCTCCACTGAATTCCCAGGATGATGAAAGCTCCATACCTGAAATTTCAAAACACAAGGAAGTAAAAAATAAAACCAACTTGAAGTTCACGGTTGGGATGCAGAGGACATGTCATATCTATGATTCACGAAAATGAATCAGAGTGCTCTCAGACATTGAACCAAGAGCACTGGATCCTAGAAGCAATAAAACGTTGTCTTTAAAGTTCTGAGGAATAACTCTAGACTCAGTCACCTTCCAAATCAAGTGTGACGGTAAAATATAGCTATTTTTGGACTTTCTGAAACTTTTCTAAGAAGGCTACTTTTGAACTTGGATTCTAAGCTCATGAACCTTTATAATTTTTTTACAGAGTCACTTGAAGCTCTGCTTGAGCAAAACAAAGGGGAAAACCAAGAAACTGAAAGACCTGGGGGGGAAGTACTGAAAAATTAACCCAGAGTTCCCTGAAAGCACACCCTCGTACATCAGTTACATAGATCTAGAAAGCTATTGGCCCCAGCTCCACCAGGCATAGTCACAGCAGGGAACAGCAAGCCTGTATCAGAGCAAATGGCTGGTGTTAGAGGGAAAGAACAGAAAGAACTAGGCACAAGGTCAGGGAATAAGCTACAAATCTGTAGGAGATAAGTCATAGGTCATTCAGATCGTGTGATTTTTCTAAGAGTAAATGTGGGCCAGTTTTAGAACTGAAAATGGTTGACAAGTAGAGGCAGTGTTTTAATTAGAGTTAGGCTCGAGAGCATGTGACAGCAAAATAAACAAAATTAGTGTGGCTTGAAAAGAAGTTTTGTTCTCTTCCCCAAACCAAGGCCAGGAGTCACAGTCCTGTTCTACAATTTCCCTGAATTCATCAGAGCTGCAGCCTCCGTCTAGCTGTTTTCTCTGCTCCCACTGGGGTGTGGTGCTTGTTAGTATTGTCTTCATTCCCACCAGCAGAACAGAGAAAAATGCCCTTCCTTGGTGGGGATCGCTCCTACCATTTCTATGTACATCTCATTGACTAAAGTTAGTCACATGACAGCATCTAAGGGTAGATGGGTGGAACTGTGTACCTGCTTATATTTGGGGAGTTAGGAGAGGCTATTTGTGAAGAAAGAATGGAGAACAGATAACTGGGGACTATAGAGAGCCTTTTCCTTAGGCCCCAAGGAAAAGTCCTTTTGCTGATAATTCTTATAGGCCTTAATGGACATATTTTATTACCCATCATATTTCCTTTAAATCCTCCATTGTATTTCAGAAGATATGGAATGTGAAGGTCTTTAGAAAATAAATATATTTGCTAAATCAGGGCATTAGACTTTAAAAGGGCCCATGAACTAATATGAATATCAAATATTCTCATTAGATTAAGATCTAACACGTTTACGAAGTCTGTCCGGAAAAAGTCCAACCATTGTTAATATAACCAGGAAGGTTTGCCCGACATCAGTGTAACCTGGCAGCTAAGGAAAGTGGACAGGAATGCGCGTGTGTGAACAATTGAACAATGATGACTTCCCCATACTAGTCAGTGGGGACAGTAGATGCTGTTGAATGAGCATGTGCACTGTGTAGCCAGTACATTCAAAATGACTGAGTGAATGTAGCAACGAATCTGCCTCAAATTTTGGTTAAGCTTGAACATTCCTCCATGGACACTGCTCAGATGAATTAGAAGGCAGCAGTTCTACACAACTGGTGATTGGCAGCTTCATCACAACAACGTGCCTGCTCACGCATCATGTCTCATGCAGAGGTTTTTGGAGAAACATCAAATCAAATCACCCAGGTGACTCAGCAACCCTACCAGCCCTGATTTGTCGCCCTGAAATTTCGAGCTTTTCCCAAAAGTTTTTCCTGAAATCACCTTTGAAAGAGAAGAGATTTCACACTGTGGATGAGATTCAGGAAAGTATGACAGGGCAGCTGATGGTGATTGGGAGAACTGTGTAAGGTCCCAAGGTGCCTACTTTGAAGGGAACAGAGGCATCATTGTCCTATGTGCACTGTTTCTTTTATCTTGTACTTTCTTCAATAAATGTCTCTATTTTTCATGGTACATGGCTAGATCCCTTCTGGAAAGACCTCGTATATATTACCACTTTTCATGTGAATATACTTCTGACTCACAAAATACAGTTTCACTTAACTGAATTCATTGTAGTTTATGCTTACATGATTCATCAGTGGATCCTTTTTTTGTTTGATTTTCAATTTTTTTAACTTTTTTTTATTGTTCAAGTACAGTTGTCTCCTATTTCCTGCCACTACTTTCCCCCACCCGACCCACCCCCACCTCCCACCCCCAACCCTCAATCCTACCCTGCTTTAGTCTTGTCCATGATCCTTTATACA